>PJEM01012205.1:0-48497 GCA_004023845.1 Helogale parvula
CCTCCCCCTCCTCTCCTCCCTCTCCTCGTCCCAGACCGCCGTGCTCCCTTGGACTCTAGGGCCAAGTCCTCCTGGCCTCGCCTGCCTGGAGACCTCCCCCACCTGGACCTTCCTGACATCTGGTCCTGATGCAGGAGATCACTTCCTCCAATAAACACAGACTCTTCCAAGTAAAGGAGGCCCCCCTTCCCAAACCCTTTGAGAACCTTCTCTGTTCTCCCCTCGGCCCTGTGGGGTGCGTCCCGTGGCAGGGAGCTTGGGGGCTGCACCGGCTGGAATCCCGGGCCACAGCCCTGGAGGCTGGGGGCCGGGATCAGGTGCTGGAGACTTGCTGTCTGGTGGGAACACTCTTCCTGGTCCCCGGATGGCGCCTTCTCGCCGCGTCCTCGCGTGGGGGGAGGGGCAAGGAGCTCCCTGCCCTTTTATGAGGACAGGGGCCCCATCATGTGGCCCGACCCCCATGACCTCCCCAAAGCCCCACCTCCTAATTTCATGCGTGGGGGTTGGTTTTCAGACTATGACCTTGGGGCTGGGGGGACACAGTCTGTAGCAGTAGGTCTACATCAGTCCCCCCGGAATGTAAGCCCCGAAGAGCACGAGACAGCCGCACACCGCCAGGGGGCGCCACTCCCAGGAATCACTGCGCGCAGACGGCACCCGCTGGGCCCTGGTGCAGCCTGGGCATGTGGAAGCCACCGGACATGTGTGAGAATCAAACATGTTACCAAGTAATATGGGGCCGCCAGGGTAGCGCAGTCGGTTACGCAGCCAACTCTTGATTTTGTGATCGCGGCTCAGGTCGAGGTCTCAAGGTTCGTGATCTCATGGTTGGGACTCTGTGCTGACAGCTCACAGCCTGCTCAGGACTCTCTCTCTGTCTCTCTCTCTCAAAACTAAATAAACTACAGAATAATGATGTTCTTATCCTATAAAATTGCAGTCCTAGCCAGCTTAGAAGAGGAAGGTTTGGGGCGGTGCAGGCTATCGGTGGGTCTCGGCAGCGGCTCCGACGCGTTCTCGGCCGGCCCACGTCCCGCTGCGCGGAAACAAGTGCCAACACTTCTGACGCTCTCGTCAGGGCTGTGGCCCGATCGTGTTTTAGCGGCTGTATAAATTACTTTCTTCTGTTTCAGGAGAGCGTTGATGACGTGAAGGGGTCAGTTACATTTTCAGTTATGCTTTATTGCATTTTATGGAAAAATAATATATTGCGGTCGGATTTGCAAGGTTGGGTGTTTTCAAAGGTCACAGAACGTGTGATTCACAAATGTGCAGGGGATGCTGTTCGGCAGATGCTTTACGAGCTGTCTCAAGAATAACTTTCGGTCTAATATGCGCTTTTGACTGAATCTTCAGACTTGCCAACCGGTTGGCCTCACTTTCTCTCACTGCAGGCGGGGCCCGTGGGCAGAGACGGGTGGCGGGCTGTGACGTCTTTGCAGTGGGGCGCTCTGGAGCCTCCCCGCAAGCTAGGGCTGAGAGAGCGGGGAGCAGGAGGGGCACAGGTGGGGAGGCAGGCATGGCCCGAAGACGGGAACCCCTCCCCACGTCACAGAACGTGGATGGAAAGGACATGCCCCGGGCCAGGGCCAATTTCCCAGGCCGCCAATCAGTCCAGGGTAGGATGCCTCGGGTCTTGCTTCTTGGCAGAATGGTCAGATCTGGGTTTCAGTGGGGCATCTGCCACGTAGAGCCGCTGGACCCCTTCCCAGGCACGTCATGTTTCTACCCCTGTGCCCTCCCAATAGACCGTGAGGCCAATTTCTTCCTAAAAGATCAGAAATGCCCCCACTGAGAGCAGTTACTCAGCAGTGACAAGACTCCAACCTCGGCCAGCCATTCTTGGTGACGTGATCATGGTGAGGACAACGGATGTTTATTGAGCGCTTGCTGTATACATGGGACACATAACTTGGAAGAGCAGCAGCCCCATGAGGTGGCACTGGTGTCATCCCTGTTCTCCAGCTGAGGAGGCCAGAGCGCCCAAGGCCCGAGTGGGAAAGTGCTGTCTGCTCCAAGTCCGCCCCCCATGCAGGGCCTGGTGGCAGACGTCCCCAGGGCAGGGGTGCTGTGCTACAGTCCCTGCCATGCCTCGAACCCTCGGGGGCTGGGACACACCAGAATTCCTGGGGGACCTCTGGACCGGCGTCAGACTTCCTCACGCTCAGTGCCTGTGCACAAGGAGAGGTCAAAGCTAGGAGTGAGGGTGCTTGATGCGGGCAACCCTCCTGCCCCCTCCTTCTGAGGGCAGCGTGGAACAGAGAGGCCAGCAAGCTTGAGGGTGTGACGAAGTGTTCCCCAAACGTGTGCCTCACGAGGCCCGGGAGGGGTCTGTCGCCTTGCCCTGCCGGACGCCCCTGCGTGGTCCCCAGGCAGCCTTAGCACTGCATCTGTTCACATTGGGATCCGCCCCCCTCTCTGGCCCCAAGGCCTGTAGATTCAGAGAAGTCTTTCCCGACCCTTCCCTGGAAGGACCGTCGGCCTTTCCTCCCGAGGATTTCGCCAGCGCCTCTACGATAGCACTCACATCCCTCTTACTGTCACCGATCTCTTCCGTCTTGGTCATTGTTCGAGTGCCTCTTGCCCCCAGAGTGTGGACCCCCTGGGCTCAAAGACCCACTCAGCCCCTCCCTTTCTGCGCCTCACGGGGTACTGAGCACAGAACTGTGCTCAATAGAAGCCCCCTGCGGAGGATGCCAGGGAGCGTGGGAAAGGCCCGTCCCCTCTGGGACTCAGCAAATGCATTTCTGCTTCTCAGAGAGGAGCACATGAGTTGCAGCACCAATGCGTCCGGCGGTGACTCTGGGTCCGCGCAGCCCCTCCCGGAGAGCTCCGGCACGTCAGAGCCTCGCCGTCGCACCCAGCAGCACCGGAGGAGAGGCGGACCCCCCAGAAAGGCAGCACGGATTTTTCAAAACATACTTTCTCTGCTCTCACGGACCCCTCCCTCCCGCCCGGCCACTCTGGCGAAGGCAGCGGGAAGAGGCAGGCGTTTCTATATTTATTTGGACATCTACGGGCTACAAAAAGCCCTTTATTTTGACGGCTAGCTAGGCGTTTGTTATATTTATACTCAACAGCTGCGATTTTTCTGCGAGTGTCCTTTTCTGTAGTCAGCGTGACATGTATGCGTCCTCAGAGTGCAGTGACCAGACACAGAATCTGTGTCGCTGTGAAATCTCTTCAGTATGTAAATGTATACAGGATGCCAGGTAGTTAAGTGTTTAGTTTATCATGGAAATTACTGAAGTAGAAGATATAAATACGCTTGTCTTTCCCGTTGTTTGCTTTGGTGGTTTCTCTCCGACCTTTTCACAACTGCTTGAGTCTCCTCAGCGGGTCAGAGACCCATCAGAAAGCACAAAGGAGTCGGGGCTCAAGTAAGAAAAAAAATCTGTTCCGTTGAAGGTAAGTGGATAAAAGAAACCCAAACGCACCTGGATATTGTGCCGTTACCAGTGACCCCCTGCAGGCCCTTGGACGCCGGGTACCCAGCAAGCTCTCTGAGGATGGACACTTAGAATGAGACATTGGTGGGTTTAGATCCTGCATCGAGCATGTGCGCATGTGCGTGCCTTATCTTGCTGGAAAAAAAGTAAAGAAGGTGTGGATCCTTAGGCTCTAGAAGATTCAAATCAGGGGCGCCTGGGTGGCTCAGTCAGTTAAGCATCTGACTTTAGCTCAGGTCATGACCTCGCAGTTTGTGAGTTCGAGCCCCGCATCAGGTTCTGTGCTGACAGCTCAGAGCCTGGAGCCTGTTTCCGATTCTGTGTCTCCCTCTCTCTGTGTCCCTCCCCCACTCACACTCTGTCTCTGTCTCTCAAAAATAAATAAACATTAAAAAAAAATTTTTAAGGTGTAAAGGGTAAACAGCTGTTACTTTTGGGGATAGAGACTATTAAATAAGGAGAAAAGCTTATTTTATTTTATAGCTGGCCATTCTGCTTTCATGTCACACATGAAGGTCATTTCTTTCTCATTGTTAAAAATGTCAGCAGAAGGGGTGCCTGGGCGCTCAGTCAGTCAGCGTCTGACTTCAACTCACATCACAGTCTTGCGATTCATGAGTTCAAGCCCCGGGTCGGGCTCTGTACTGACAGCTCAACGCCTGGAGCCTGCTTCAGATTCTGTGTCTCCCTCTCTCTCTACCCCTCCCCTGCTCATGTTCTATCTTTCTCTGTCTCAAAATAAATAAGCAATAAAAAAAATTTTTTTTAATGTCAGAAGTTTTCTTGGTGGTGGAGACAATGCCCACGCTTTTCCTTATAGATCTCTAAATTAAAACTAAAAGCAATTTACTTTAAAATAATTTATGGCACTTTTTGGACTTTGATCACTAGATAACTCTATCAAGGTGGAGAATGGACTTTAATCTCAAGCATTCTCTGTATGTTTAAAAGTTTAAGTTGGTATTTTAACACGTTGCTTATACTTTCTAGATTGGCATCGCTGTTATTTCCACTAACCTGAAAGCATTTTCTTCTGCGAAGAGCAGACTTCCTTTATGACAGTCTGAGTAGGGGACAGAGGCCTGGGAGCCTCACTGGGGGACTGGGACTCGCTTGGAGCCTTTGGAACAATTAGTAGATCCCACCTCTTACGGGAATCACAGGGAATTACAGCAAATCACTTTAATAGGTTTCCACACCTTTATTACCTGGTGATTTTATAGTTTGTGTGCTAAGTGCTCCGAAGCCTGTAATTCCTGCCCTCATTCCGCACACCCACCACTTTACGGATGCGTGAAGGAAAACAGGACGCCAAGTGCATCGCCGGGTTCGGGAGGCGCTGCACCTGCTGGTGATGCAGCTTTTCCGGTAAAGGTTTCTTCTCATCCACGGCACGTTCAACAGTGAGGTCCAGGAGACACTCACACAGGGGAAGGGTGTTGTCAACACATCCGGGGGTTTCGATGAGGAACACGTCTTGTTGAGAAACTCCTCGCTCACCGGGTGTCCTGCGGCCACTCCCAGCACTGAGGAATCTGGTGATTCTTCTCCGTGTCCAATCCCCAAATCACATCGCATCACACCACGTCCTTTCTCAAAATGGAGGTCCATACGTGGGAATAATGCAGGATGACGCAATGGAAGGAGGTGGGAATTTAGCTGTTTCATTAAAATGTTATTTCTTAGAAAAAACGAATATGACATTTGAAGCAATTGTGTTAACATCCCCCAACTTAAGTTTCCTAATGGCTCGTTGGCCATTGTGTGAGTCTTCAAGCACAGGGCTTGCCTGGATTCGACATCCCAAGGGTTTTCCTGTTCCCTGTGTAAGCTGCACTCAACACCTAGATACTTACAACTCCTTTTGCTCCAGTGTTTCGTGTGACCCATATTTATGTCAGGCACCCCAAAGGAGCTGGGTAGACCTCTCTACCAGATTCTGAAGCTAACGGCCCTTCCCGTGTGCCCTGATGGAGATCGCGCCAGTGGAAGGGATCATTCCGCAGCCAGAGCAGCCACAGAGATGGGGCTTTGTTCCGTTTGATCTGACATCAAATGAGACACATCCTTGTATTTGGTCTTTAAATCATACCCCAGGAGAAATACTGTATAGTCAGAACAATTTGGGACTGATAGTCAACACTGTGCATGATAATTCTATCATAAACAGTGACCCAGGGACCTACACACCATTTATAACTTTGGAATTTGGGAAGAGTTTTTTTTTTCCCATATAAACGTAAACACATTCATGATATAACTTTTAGTGCACAATTGATTTGTATTTTGGAAACTGGTCCTATGTAATTCCTTTTACTCTGACCTGTGAGTCCGAAGGGACAGTGTTCCCTCCCAAAGGCAAGTCACCGATGGCTTGTTCGGCCAGAGCGGCTGAGGCTTTGATTTTGCAGACAGCCGACCAGTCGTGGTGATGTTGGAGACACACATGCTTCATCAATCCAATCTGCTGTCGGTGTCTGTCCTTGCGGCCGTTGCACCCCGCTCATGCCGGACTCGGATTCTGTGAGTGGCTCCATCCAAGCTCTGGTCAGAACTTTGTCTTCTCTCCCTACTTGTTTGCCTTAGAAAGAGGAGGAACAATGACATTGGATAGTTAAGGAAAAGGATGTAACTAGACACTGGATGATAACAGATTCTGAACCTTCGGCCAGAGGAGACCAAGACGCCTGTATTGGGCAAATGCTCTTCCTTTCTCCTCCTCGTGGGAGGTTGTCGACGTCAGGCCGCTACTCCCACAGACCAAGAATAGAACAGCATCTAGGAAAATGTGCCCAAGAGTCTTTACATGGTCACGTGAGTCCCAAGACAGCTCATTGAGAGAGTGCATTGGGGTTTCAGTCCGAAGCTCCAACCAGAAATAAGATCAGCGTGTTTCTGGAGGGCCATCCTTCCATGGGTCCCTCAAAACCCTATGACAGATGGTCAAGAAGTTGAGTATTCTTGGCGCTGACCAGTTTTCTCAGCTTTTCTCTTTCTACTTTAGATAAGACCAAGGGATCTTAATAAAACCCTGTGACATCCTTAATAAACGTGGAAACACAGCAAGGTCCGGGCCAGGGTCTGACACACCACATGCACTGTACGTACTGTGCTCAGTCTGTGCTGCCCATGCATGTCTCAGGACATCAATTCTGACCTGCTCATAAATGAAGAGCAGCCCAAAGATTAACACCAAGTTCCATGATCTCCAAAGTTCCAGGCAAGGACAGCTCAACACAAGCGTCCAGCTCTGCCAGTGACCAAATGTGCTCCTTGATCCTAAATTCCTGCATCTTTAAAAGCAACCTTCAGTGTGTGTGATTTCTTCCCCATTGGCCAGTCTAAGGAGGGACAACTTCCCTGATTCATAATGATGAGCCTATGATCCAGGGTGGCCGTTCACATCACACTTCTAAGTCCCTAACTCAGCATCAACCCTCACAGGGCCCACACAAGCCCTGACACGGGTGGGGACTGGCAAGCCAGCCGGAAGCATCCTCTTCTGAGATCCTGAAATCCTAAGGAGACCTTCCTTCCACCAGATGGGGAAAACATATCTAAAATGAAGCCAGCATTATTTGAAGCAGAATCGTGAGAAACAGAGGTATGTTATCGAGCGCCTGGGTCTGGCTGGACCTGAAGACGGGTCACATGAGCCCTTTTGTTCCATCCAGACTAAGCAAAATCCCCGACTGGGGGCCTGTGGGTTTTTTCGAACAGTATGTTGTAGAAATCACAAGGAAACAAAAACAGAGACTGCTTTTACAAAGGGTCGATATCAATCATGCAAACTGTTTACTGTCCATTTATCATTTCTTAAATTCATAATACAGAACATCAATACCCTATTTTTAGAATAACTTGGAGTTCTTATAGGGGGATCTTCTAATTAAATCATTATTCAGTTTAACTGAAATAGCAGAAGCGCACTGATTTGTCAAAAAGTCGATGTGCGTTATTATAGTATTAAGTTTTTAATCAGACTGATAATCTTGGCTGTTTGCTTTTTTTAAGTTTATTTATTTATTTTGAGAGAGAGTGAGAGAGAACAAGCTGGGGAGGGGCAGAAGAGAGAAAGAGAGAGGATCCAAAGTAGGCTCTGTGCTGACAGCAGAGAGCCCGATGCGGGGCCCAAACTCCCGAACCGTGAGATGGTGACCTGAGCCCAAGTCAGATGCTTATCCAACAGAGCCACCCAGGTGCCTCCGGAGTTTGTGCTTTAATAGCAAAATTAGCAGACGAGATCCTTGCCTTTCAAGTGTGAAGCTGCTACATCGACTGTTCACCTCAGGTGTCGTCTACGCACCTATCCTCCCAGCTTCTAGAATGTCAAGTGCCTCGTTCAAGCGGTGCTCCATCCAGAGATGGGGCGGTATGGTCTTCAGAGAAAGGGACGCTTTCTACGTAGCCCTGGCGTATCCCTGTCTGGAGCAATGCCAGAAAATGAGGTCAATTTGGAACCTGCTGGGAAGCATCCTATGGATGGGCACGAGATGTAGACAAAGACAGAAGAGCTCTCATAGGAACAAGTGAAACGGGCATGTGTGGGCTCAGAAGCAAAGGATTATGTTCGTGGAGACAAGGCAGAGCTTCTCAAGATAAGAGAGAAAGACAGAAGGAAGAAGTATCTGGCAGTGCTGGTTAAAAATAAAATGGAAAGGATTAGAGGTGGATTTCCACTGTGGAACTTGAATATCAAGGTCCCATCAGCCCGACCAATAATCCACACGTGTTGTTGTAGATGTGACCCGGACGCGAGGGAGGGGCAGCCGGGTTGCTGGTGGGCAGGCATGTTCATGAGCAAGACACAGGTGAGTGGGCTGTTCCATACAGACGCAGAAAGGGAAGAGAATGTATAATGACCTCATTATTTTTGTTGTATCCATAGTCTCAGATAACAGTTTTGAAACTGTTTTAGTAATTTTGCTATTGAGATGAAGAAAAACACCGCTCTATGCAATCCTGTTTCAGTGGGAATAAGTTTCAGTTTATAAACACAGTTCATTATACCAAAACCCACGCTCGGAAATTCTTTGCCATGAGAGTCGTCGGTGCAAGAACTTGCAGCTAAATGGGACCTCACCGTCTATCTCCTGGTAACACCAGGGATTTCTTTCCAACAGAGTAGGAAACATCTACACTGTTACAGACATAGGTCTTAAAAGTTGGAGAATCAGGGGTGCCTGGGTTGAATGTGCGGCTTCGGCTCAGGTCATAATCTCATGGTTTGTGGGTTCAAGCCCCGTGTCAGGCTCTGTGCTGACAGCTCAGAGCCTGGAGTCTGTCTTCAGATTCTGTGTCTCCCTCTCTCTCGGACCCTCCCCTGCTCACACACTCTCTTTCTCTCTCTCTCTCTCAAAAATAAATAAATAAAACATTAAAAAAAATTTTTTTTAAGTTGGAGAATCACATGGCATACGCACAAGGTCTCAAAAGAGAAATTTCACTTGCATGTTTGGTTAGTAAATATTTTGCTTTCCCCAACACATTAATAGTAGGAGGATTGACGGAGTGATGGATCATTCCACAGACATTTTCCTTCGTATATTTATCCCCATGCAGGTAACCACGTCTATCGAGAAATCTCTGCTTGGCATTTATGCCGAACAGTGAGAACAGCTCCTCTCATACTATTTGCATATGCGGTGTGCAGCCCCGTCCCAGAAGCTCTAATAATAACGGCAGAGTCTCCAAAGCTTAGGTACATTCTTGGAGTGACCCAGTTCACTCAATCACCCTCCAGACACAATGCCAGGCTATTGAAGGGTCCGGGACCCCGGCGGATTTGAAGGCTTTGTCCTGATTTCAGAATGTCTTTGTTCCGATAACAATAGGTGGCATCCCACACAATGCGATGCCATTTCTACCACTGCCTGCTGAAACTTCCTGTTTAGAATGGAGCAGAGAGATTTCTGAAAAGCCTGGGTAGGTTAGTGAGAAAAAGGGCCAAACAATGCCAGATTTCCAGGATTTTCTCTTGTTGGAGACGAAACCCGATGTGTGCAGGTGGAGGGGAATGACGGTGTTCCTGAGGGCAGCCCCCCGGGCTTGGAACTGAGTTGGCACATCTGTAAACCCACCAGAACTGCTCAAGAGAGGCGTCCTGACACACAGCCCAGCGCCAGAGAGCCCAGGCGGCTCCTGCAGCCGTACAGAGTCCCGCCTGCGGTCTGGAGGCTTGAAGCTAAGCCTCCAGTCGGCTCTCCAGGTGGCCCTTTATGGAAAGCTTGCTTCGAAGTCTTGAAAACATCTTCCCGTGGCTTAAGCTATTGTGGGTCTTCAAACCCGGCCAAGTAAAGAGAAAACAACACGTCTTCTCAACAGAGCGTCACTACAGAAGAAGATGCACATTCCGGGACCTGCTAGCGGAGATGACGGAGACCCCATTCCCGTGCCCCTGCTCCTGGCCATCACCTGCAAGCATGTGGCCGATGGGGCGGGGGCACCCTTGCAGAAAGACTCTGAGCTCCCAGCTAGGACCAGAGGTGGACTCAAGTCCCGCCCTTTCATGGCCCTGTAGCCGGTGGGCCCCAGGTACGACGGCCTCCCCAGGCCTCTCCTCCCTCTCCGGAGGGAGCAACCCTGCCCTGCACGGTGGCTGCACAAAGGATCACACACCAGAGCACATGCTGGTCCCTCCCTCTGCAACTGGATACAAGAGACATTTCTCCACACTTGGAGCTGATTCTCATTAGACTCTGGGACCAGGGTTATGTGATACACTCATGACATCTGATCATTTCCAACAGAGCTTTCCAGAAAAGCTTTCTAATGGATCAAAATCTTTTGGATGGTGACCTACATCTTACAGCAGTGTCTGTCTCTGAGTCTGGTTTCTGTTTTACACGGAAAGAAAATAACCCTTATTGGTGGTTTGCTGATGGCATACGGAGAAGTGAAAATTTTATTTGGCAACTTTTCTCTACGGACATAACACAGTAAGGATGAGAGCCCAAGAGCACGCAAGTGCTATGGTATATCCTTGCTCTCGGGCGATGGCAGCTGATGTTTCCCGAGCAGACGGCACGACGCCCGCACCGCTGTTCATTTTGTCTGCGACCTCATCCATCGTTCCTCGGAGGGAGACACCATTATGAACTCGATACAACAAATGGGAAATTCAGTGAAATGAGCTAGTGGATACTTGAACTTGAACAAGACAGAAGAGAAGTTGAGATGTCGGCTACCAGCAGGCACTCGGATGAAATATTTTGATTATGAAACAATCTTATCTAATACTTGCTCTTCTGATCAGATCCATCAGGAGCGGGTCACTGCCAGTGACTACACTTATCAGTCACACTTAGGCAGACGGGTGGCTGCAAACCTGGCTACACCAAGTGATTCCTGGCCAGCTTCTATTTCCTTCTCTGCTCTAAGTGCAGCCCCGCACCTGTTCAGAACCCCATGTAATTCCTGCAATGACTTTGGACTAGTGATTTAACCTTGCTGTTCCTCAGGTGTCCCTTCTGTAAAGTGGGGTAATGACAACAGCTCACACTGGCATGGGTGTCATGACGACTAGATTAACTGAGTTGATGCCTGGCACGTAATATATACTCAATAAATGTTAGTTAATATAGAGATTACTAATTATCATTCTTTCGTCTGTTGTGTATGGAACTCTTAGCTAGAATATGCAATCACAGGACACAAGTGCTTGAGTGAGCTGTGAATTACCACTGTCTACGAGATTCTTCCTTACACTCCGCTCCTGTCTTACCTCTTTCCTCCTGCTCAGCTCCGGGGAGAGGGGAAGTAATGAACAGGTTTCCCTCCGTGACCTCCACCTGCCAGGCCCTCACTCTCTGGGCCTCCTGGTCAGTCTGGTTTTTGTGGCTTTCTCTGGAAAACCTTGGCTGCCTCTTCTCTTCTCTTCCAGTATTTGCACCTCACGAATTCTTTCTTTTCTTGTATTTGGACCATTTACATGTCATCCAGAGCAAATCTGTGTTCACTCCACTGTAAAAATTCTATTGTACCATGTACCATTTTTTTTTCTCCAAGAACACTGCCATCTAAATACTAAATGGCAGGTGGTGTGCTGGGGCTGGAGACACAAAGGTGAATCATTCAAAATCCTTGAGCTGGCAGCTTCCCCTGTCCAGTGGGGGAAACAGACATTTTCACAGACAACTGAAATGAGCTAAGTCCTGTTCATGGAAACAAATGTCCAGGAAGCACAGAGAGGGAGGGCAGCAGTGACCCCACAAGACCTCCACCCCACCCCACGGGAGCTGCCACTGTGGAGGGGCTGTCACTTCTCCCCACAACTGGAGAACTCCATGCTGTGGGCTGGTAAGCTGGGTCTTGAAGACTCTTGGGAGGAGAAGCAGGAGAGAATGAACCCCTCTCCTCCTTCACAGAAAAGACTCAAACAATGATCTGCCAGGGGCTGTGATTTGCCGGGGGGGGGGGGGTGCAAACAACCACCTTCCTGCAGCTGAGAGCAGCTTGAGGCAAGTCCCAGTGGCCATGTTGAGTGGAGCCATCTCACTGCTGAGTGGGGCCATCTCACTGTTGAGTGGGGCCATCTCGCTGTTGAGTGAGGTCATCTCACTGGGAAGGTGAAGGAATAAGGAGGAAGCATGGAAAACTCCCGATTGAGAGAAACCCATGGGCAGGTGCTCCATCCCCGTGTCCGCCTTGTCACACCCACTGCCTCTGTGAATGTAACCATCACACCTCGAAAACTCCTGCTCCAGACATCATCACCTGCTACCTAACTGGAAGCCAGAGGAGTCAGTAGAGAAAACAGCGACAGTACTAGAGGTCCCCACCTGTGTTTGTCCTCCTACCTGAAGAAAGAAGGATGTGCCTTCTCAGGGACTGGGACATGTAAGAACGACTCTTGTGTCTTATCTCCTAAACTTGAAGATTGTTTTCATAGTTGGCCAAGAGAGAGGAGGCACCGAGAACTCACAACATTGCCTATAGAACCTACCCCTCCTCCCTTCTGCTCTCCCCCCAGTAACTCCTGCCAGATAAACGGAGGAGAAGGCAATGAGGAACTATGCCATTTGGAGGTATTGGGCATCAAGTGGAGAATGAATGGTCCCCAAATGACAAAAGACTAGACCTTCAAAGCCAAAAGTTCATTTTGAACATAGACATACAAGTGTAAACCCACATACCACAAAATAATTTTTTAAGTTTATTTGTTTATTTTAAGAGAGACAGTGAGAGTGGGGGAATGGCAGGGGAGGGGCAGAGAGAGAGGGAAAGAGAGAGAATCCCAAGCCGCCAGATGCAGGGCTCAAACCCATGAACCGTGAGATCGCCACAAAACAAATGTTAAGTGCTGGTTTTGAAGCTGAGCGGGAAGAGAACCTAATTCAGGTGGATGTGTGGTGGTCGCCCCAAGGTCTCTTGAGCCAATCAGTCTGAACTTCAATAGCTTGAGGTTTGAAACAACTTGTTTAGATCCCAAAGACCTGCAGGCTCCTTATCACCGGAGGGTGTCCCTCTCCCTCGGCAGATAAAGTGCCTGCCCGCACCCTCCCTGCAAGATTCCATCAGCAGCTGGAGGGCGAATGATGTTAAAGCACGTCCACAAGGGAACAATCATCTTTTACTAGCAATCTGTGAGCACTAGAACTGTGAAAAATGTTCTTCTGTGATCAAATTATTAGTGCTTTCACATCAAACACAAATTTCTTGTTGAAGTCCTGGGTGAATATCAGATGTCATTTTTTTTCTGCTCGGCATTTTGATGTAACTACGCCATAATGTCCGAATAATTCCGTGTCTACATATGCGAGGTGACAAGCCGCCCTTGTGGAATTATGGCATTTAGTAGGGGATATTAGAAGTATCGAAAGCATAATGAAAACTGTATATTGAAGCATAATTTTTCTTCTACAGTTTTATATGCAGTTTACAAAAAGCAGGCGTGAAAATTCGTGCCAATAGCCAATCGTGAAAGTATTCCCTCCTTTTCAAAGCCATTCTTCCTCAAACCATTTTCCTATTATAGATGAAGTCAAAGATGAAAGAAGAAATCACTGGAGAATTATGTAAAAGAGAGAGAGAAAGAGAGAGAGAGCACAATTACACAGTGTTGTAATTAATGCTATGGAAATCATTTCTGTGAGTGTGAAAAATTAATATTAACACTTCTATATGAAGACTATAATTTTAAGTCAAGCTGGTCTTTCAAAGACAAACTCATTACCATTTTGAACAAAAAGATAAACTACGCCAAATGGCATGGTATGTGTTCAGCCTTTGTTTAATTAAAGAGGCAAAATGGACTTGAGCAATGATTTAATTGACTCTATTCAACAGAGCTCATTTAGACTTAAAGGATGATTTCCTAAATAGCAGGTTATCAGTCTTAAAATTATCTAGATAACTGCCTCAGGCCTCTGCATGTCTTTACTATTAACATACAGCTAAAGAAACTGCATATCTAATTAAACAAACCAAAAATGCTGACTTGGTTGATTAATTCTCTTCCTCAACGAGTTTAATATAGGTATTTATTGAGTATCTACTTTGTGCCAGGCATTGAAGAATCCTCTTAGATGATGAGCCTTTCTTGATTTAAAAAAAATAAGGTTTTTGAAGAGGTGTGCCAAGCCTTCTGAAGCCTGGGTCTGTGGTCATCTCCAGTTACCCCCTCTGGCCAAGGCAAGGCACCAGTGCTGGCTGAGAGTGAGAAGGGAGGCACTGGCTGTCCTCCCCTGTTTGACACGATGCCCATGGCAGCAGCTGGGCTCCTCCTGATGGACGGATTCCGGCGACCTCTCTCCATGGTTCTGCCTCTCACAGGGCTCCTTCTCTCCACCGAACTCTTCCTTTTGTCCCTCCTGTCCCTGGGTGGAGACGGCTTCCTACCACTTCTGGTCTCAGGTCTCACCCTGCCTCATTCACATTCACCACCAGAAGTCATTGGACCCACTTTTAGCTTTTGAGGTTTTAAAAAGTGGTTTAAAGCATGTCTCGTGACTTTTTTCCTCTCTTAGAGGTCTTCCAAAAACCAAAGATAAAATACACTACTTTTTAAAAATAGAATCAGACCTTTAATCTTTTAATTACCATAAGCTCCATTGGATCCTCATATAAGCTCATCATTACCACATGACACATTCCAAGTGCGTGACCTTGTTTTTCCTGTACCTTGAAAGGCTTTGCTACTTATAATCTCAGAGAGTATATCATCATTTCTCATCCCTATTGATGGCTTATTCCCAGCAATGTTAAAAAAAAAAAAAGAGAGAGAGAGAGAGCAAATAATGGAAACCACAGGAATGATGGAAGAGCCCGGAAGATGAAACAATTGTGAAACACATCATCAGCCTTCCATCTTCTTGCCCAGCCCAGAAAACTGCACAGTCTTCAGAAAAGATTTAGAGACTTTGGGTGACAGCGAGAGTTCAGAACTGTTCATGTCCCATCCCTGATGGTACAAAGGAAAACTGGCAGAGGAAAACCTTTCACATTCATTCATCAAAAGGTGAATGAAAGAGATGGAGATCGATTGTCTACAATTTAATCATGATAGTAACCTTGATGCACAAGTAAAATCTTAGATTATAAATCCAGACGAATAGCCTTAAACTCAACAGTCATTGAGTGATGGTTAACGGAGGCTCAGGAAAGGTGCAAGGGGAAATTCTAGGGCATCATGGGAATGTCCTGTATGTTGGTTGTGGACACAAGTAGACCCCCAATAAAACTGGAATTATTAATGATCTATTGCCACACAACCAATTACACCAAGACTTAGTGCCTTGGAACAGCACACATTTATTATCTCATAGTTTCTTTGGGTCAAGGTTCCAGGCACAGCTTAAGCTGGACCTTCTATGAGGCAGTGCCATCAGGCTGCAGTCCAGTGGTGGCCGGGCTGTGGTCACCAGGAAGCCCAGACAGGGAAAGAGCCATGACCAAGTGGTTGTTGGTATAACTCTATTCCTCAAGGGCCAGTGGAAGGAGATTTCCCTCAGTTCCTTGAAAAGTGGGCCTCCCCATCCCCATCAAGGGGGCTCACTTCTTCAAGGCATCAGTGCAAGAAGGCAAGGGAGAGACTAGAAAGATAGAAACCACAACTTTTGTGACCTAATCATGTAAGTGAGACCCTAACGTCTTTGCTGTGTCCCATTGATGGGAAGCCAGCCAGTCACTAAGCGTAGCCACTGAGCAGGAGAAGGGATTACAGAGGCGGCTGTGGGGGGCATGTATTGTGGCTGTTTGGAAGTCTGCCTGCCACGAATACACTTCTCTCTTTCCCCAGCTTTGCCAACATATTATTTACATGTAATGTGTGTACATTTAAGATGTGCGATGTGAGTTGTTTCTTCAGTAAGATCTCCTCATTTGGACCATGTGGCCTGAATTTTGTTTGCTTCCAGAACCCTGACTGACATCAATTGTGTTTAAACACACACACAAACACACGTGCAGTGGGCCTCGTGACCAGAGCAGCCACCCAAGGACGCCGGGAGCAGGTGACCTTCGGGTCGCTGCTGAGTGCTCACTGTTGCCCTAAGGTAATCACTTCGGAGCTTCACGATGACTTCCCTGTAACACGGCCTCTGTTGCCAACCACTCCGTTCTTTCCAAGCAAAAGTCATGTAACCCGAACACACATTCCGGTGATGGACGCTGTGAAGGAAAAAAGCACCGGCGCTCTCCCTGGAAATGGATGGCTCCTGGCTTGCTTGTCTCTCACTCACGCCTCAGCTGCTGCGGGAGTGACTTCTTGCAGGAAGCCCCGCCTTCGCCCAGCACCCCACTGAGGTGCTCTTGGGTGGGGGGGCCCCTAGCTTCCAGGTGCCGTTCCAGACCCTTCCGTTCTCTCCCTCCGACTGGGTTTGAAGCCCATCGCGGCCATGACTCATACATTCCTTAGGAGCCTGTTCTTTGTGATGACACAGATTCTCTTTCTCCCAGACGCTTGCGGCTCAGTGTCCTTTGGATTCAGCCCTGCTTTGTTTGAGAGATGCGGACAGGAAGTGAGGAGCTCCTTATCTCTCCGCCATCTTTCCCTCCCCCCTGATAACTCTCTCAGGATGACACAGATCCTAGGCAGATATTGAGAAAGGCAGCTGATCTGCAGAATGATTGACCCCTCCCTCCAGTCTCCATGAGTCACCGTGGGACTCCCCGTGATGAAACTGTGGTAGATCTCTAAATATTTAGGTAAATAATACCATTCTTCAAATACAGCAGAAATTCCTAAACTAAGACCGCATTCCTTGCAATGACCCAAGGCACTGTTTTCACCTTTGCCTCTCCCAGGCTGCCTTGCAGAGCTGCCTGGTTGCGTCCCACGGTGCCTAAGATGAAGTTTCCCGCAGGGCAGGACACTAAGAGCCATTTCTCAACCGTACTTTAATCTGATGAAGCTGAACACATCACTTCTAACGTCAGTTTTGGTCTGAGTTCTGGTCCATTTGTCACATGGGTCTTATTTTCACCCAACACTCAACATACTTTTTTACTTGTGCCTAA
Organism: Helogale parvula; assembly: GCA_004023845.1. Lineage (NCBI taxonomy): Eukaryota > Metazoa > Chordata > Mammalia > Carnivora > Herpestidae > Helogale > Helogale parvula. The sequence continues at coordinate 16,908 of PJEM01012205.1, forward strand.
ACGCATGTCATCTTTGCTCAGTATCTCGCAGGGAGTTCGAGAGCACGGGGCCATAACTAAACTTTCGTATCTGCAAACAATGCCGCCTCTCATGTCGGCAGGTGGCACACCTGCGCTCACCTGTTGAGGGCGGAACAACCATCAGCCTCGACGGCCTTCCACTCTGACTCCACGCTCACCGGCAAGAACTGCCGAGACAGTCTTCCACACGTATGCGGAATGGGAGCGTTTCCCACCATCCCGCTGCTGCCACCGTTGGGGGGCAAGCCAACCCCATCTCTTACGTAGCCACTGTGATTGTGGTTGTGAGCTGGAATTCCTGCTTCCATCCGGGGCCCTACCAGCCCTTCACTGCCCAGCGCCATTGAGCCCTGTAAGATACGGAGAGGCCACCTCCCTAGAGAACCCCTCCTGCCTCTCCTCTCAAGTACGCTCACCTCCCTCACTCTGTCCCTGCTGTTTAGTAACAGGGCTGTGTGTGTCTCCACTGGTGCTTACTGCTTCCAGTATTACATAAGGAGGCAGGGACTTCATCTGACCGCTCGCCACTCCACCGCCACTACTGCCATGCAGCTGTCACTTAGCAAATATTTATTAAATTAATAAATGAAGTAATTCCTTCTAAACTGGGCTCATCTCCGTGGCCCTCCAACCTCAGCCCCTGCCAGCACCTGCCCAGATCCTGGCACGTGGATCAGCCTGCTGGCCATGAATGCCAGCGCCGTGGCCCGTCTGCACGGCTCCATGCACATTTGTCCTTCCCCGACACAATTGTCCCTTCTCTACAGAAATCCCGCTCCTCTGCCATCCATCCAGACCCAACTCCAGCCCCACTTCTACGGGAAAATCCTTCCCCGATCCACACCAGGCCACAGTGATGCCAACTTCTCTGGCATCTGCCCCCTTATTAAAATCCCCTATTTCTGCTCATGAGTCACATCCTATTTGAATTCAATGTTCTTTAAAACTATTTTCTATTAAGCTTCAATTGTCAGTAAAAGCTGAATCAGAGGCTGGAGCCCATTCATTCACTGCTAAGAAATCCAGAAGAAAAGTATTTACTGTGAAGAGTTATTAATTATTTTAAAGGAGGAGAAATCCACCCCTGTTTTAAATACTCATAAGTTAACTGGCTGCCAAGGAGCAGTCATTACAAAAGGTGTGTGAGGCAGCATGATAGTTCTGTCATTTAAGAATTTCTCTCTACTTCTGTTTTGCTATGAACCATAGCCTGGGATCAGGGGAAATAACAAAAGAAGGGACTTTCCAAGAAGAAGGATTTTAGAGAAGGCTCAGGCCCTCCCTCTCCTTGTCCAATGACCCCTAATGGCCCCTGCCTTTCACAAACACTGACTAGAAAGCGTGTTTCCACTTCAGAAAGTCACTGAAGGCTCTCGTGGCTTATCGCACAAACTTGAGCTTATGATGATTTTACAATGCACAGATTCCTAAACCCAGAGAAAGGGATCCACTATTCTCAACATATGCTTGGAGTATCTTAACACATCCTCAGACTAAAAAGAAAGAAACAAACCATAGCACGACAAAACCACAATGAAAATAAAGTTATGATGCATCACTATAAATTAATTACGAACCAGTGTATAACCATCTTGTTCAAGGTTTTGATGCTCATCCAACTCAAGAGTAGCCAAGAAATCACAAAGTCCAGGAAATCCAAAAAGCAGAGTGGGGGGTGGTGACATAAAACCTGGAGTTTGGATTTGATAAGTGAATTTGAAGATGTCTCTGTGGTGGAAATGTCAGGCAGGTGGCCAGACGTACAGAAGTGGAGATCAGGAGATGCCTGGATACTGACCAAAAAATGGAGGGAATGTCAATCTTATATGGAATTTAGGACCATGGGGGAAATAAAGGCAGGGTACATGGGAAAGGCTTGATAAACACAAGATAAGGGAAGAAAGCAACTCAAGAGGAAAGAAGGGCCATCTGATTCCATGTTACAGTAGGTCAAGGAAAGTTGGGGGGAAGGAAAAGTGTTGTGCAAGAATCCAGCTCCATTGCCCTTCTCAATGTAAGTGATATCTACATTCCCTAACCGTGAATAAGCCATATTTTCTGTAGAAGGTGCTTGAGCAAATGGTCTAACACAGTTCTCCTCTTTCAAACAACTTCCAGTATTAAAAGTCTATTGGTCATACACACACCTATTAGTGAGTTCCTTTCCAAAATGGGGAATGGGGCTCACCCACAACAGCCACCGTATTCTTCAGGAATTTATACCATAACCCTAAGAAAAGAGGAGAGCCTACAAAATCACTCCAAATATCACTAAAGTTTAAAACCCTCCCCAAAGAAGACTGGTCTTTACAAAAAAATCTTCTAGGCTCCCCAAACCCAAGACTCATTGCCTCAAGTGTACCAAATCGATGACTGCCAAGCAGGCAGATAGGAAAAGCAATAGCAGGTTCTGTAACATGAATTCTTTGTTAGTTTTGGCCATCCAGTTGAGTCAATATTCAAGTTCTGGTAGTATTCACATAACTTAAAAGATCTGCCAACCCAATTTCCATATACCACATTTTCTTCTTTCTTCCTCAACCACTGTTATCTTCTAAAAGAAATTTAGTCCACACTAATGAAAATGGAAGAGAGATGAAAGATTTTTCACATGGGTTTAAATAAAAATCAGCAATCAATTAACTAGAAGGCTGTGTAGCCACGTGGTATCTCTCAAGCTTATGAATAGGAGACAGTGCACTGAAAGTACAGACCTCAGAAGTCTGAAATCGGCCAACCAGTAGAAGAGCTTGATGGGGGTCCACTTGGATGGCTCAGTCATTTAAGTGTCCGACTTCAGTTCAGGTCCTGATCTTGCAGTTTGTGGGTTCAAGCCCTGTGTTCAGCTCTGTGCTAACAGCTCAGAACCTGGAGCCTGCTTCAGATTCTGTGTCTCCCTCTCTCTCTGCCCCTCCCCTGCTTGCAGTCCATCTTCCGTTCTCTCAAAAATAAATAAACACTAAAAGAAAAAAATCAAGGAAAAAAAAGAATGCAAAATACATATATAAAAGTCAGGGTGTAATTAGAAAGAGAAATTGAAATAGATGATAGATGTTGTCAAGCTGACAGATGCCACAAACGTCACAAATTCTAGGAGAATCCATGATATTTGATTATTTCGCCTCCTGACATATCTAACACCCTTCCTCACATTGGTTTTGTCCCCTACTTATTCTTTGATTGTCTGATCATGGCAATGGCTTTATGACATAATCTTCCCAACGTACAAGAAGGATGATTCAATCTTCCCTTCAGAAAACAAGACCAGTGGTTGTTTTTTCTCAGTCATACTTGAAAGAATCCCTGCCCGCTTTACAACTCCTAGCTGATGATATCAGTAAATGTTTTAGATTTCTTGTCAAACTTGAGAAACCTCTATTGACTTCTTTCATCTACAAACTGTAAAAATGGCGTCTTAAGTTTTCTTGCCGAGTAAGGAATTGTAAATCCCTCCTGAGACTTCTGTTAGAAACATACCTCTTCCTTTCAGTATGTTCCCATTTCAATATTATTTTTAAAATGTTATACAACTTACTTCTCAGTATGAGAAGCATCTCCACCAATGTCACTGCTCATATTCACTGTTTTGGTTTCATATTCTATTTTTAGCTCTGTCTCCCCCCTCATTCCTTTCGACTAGATGACTAGAAAAGGTACCTTTTCGATTCACAAAATCAGAAGTCTGGAATTTCTTGCTTCATTGAAGCATTCTAAAATGACTTTCCAAATTGCTCTCAAAATAGTGTATTCCCAACTCAACTTCCCCTTAGCCCTGTCTCAAAAATTTCTGTAGCTTCCCACGACCAGCTGACACCACAGAGCTACAACAGGGGACATTGAAGGGAGGCTCGATCAGCGGTCCCAGCCAGCATGGTAACGTCCCTGTGGGAAAATATTCTCAAGGTCTGACCACATTGTCATTGTGGAGGCCTGAAACTTCTCTAGCTTCATGGAAAATCCATCCCTGCCCAGGTTCCATTTCACAAAGCACAGAAAATTTAAATGACCACATTCTTCTACCTAGAGATGAAGAAGGCTTGAAAAATGCCACAGAACTTCTATTAAAATTCCAGCTCCTTACCATTTCCTTTCTAAACCTATAGCAAATCAAGGCAACCGCCACATTCCTCGTCAGGAAAGGATCATTTACATGACATGATGTTTCAGAAGCACCTTGCCGCCAACGTGTTCCAAATTTGCATTCTTTGTGGCAAATGCATAATTCACTCATTTAGTGACTCACCCATTTTTTCCCTTTTCTATGCCTTCCTTATTTGCACTAGATTCTGGAAGATGGAAACAAAGAACATGCTTCCTCCCTGAGGATCAGACTTTAGCCGGGGTAACAGGAAAGTCAGCGTGGACACAGGTCAGAATGAGTGTGTAGAGGAGTCGGTCTGGCACGAGTCACATACAAGGGGCGCCTCTGGGGGAGGGTCCCACCCTGAGTCTGTCTAAGCCATGCACTAGCAGATGCATAAGGCTAAGATAGTCCAAGAATGGTGTGTGAGGGCGGGGGGATAATTGCTGAAAACCTCTAAGAGGAACAGCACAACAGTCAGCATTTACCACATAACAAATTTATTGGGGAATTTGCCCACCATCACAAGCCAATAAACCGCACAGTCAGGATGGAAGCCAGACAGGCCGCGTGGAGGGCCATTTCACTGCCTCTCGGAAATAAAGTAAATGCGAAAAATAACAGGCATCCTGACAATATAACTATAGGGAAGCGACCCTGGAAACAGGGCTTTCAGATGAAATGCCCCTTCCTGCATCACATGCCCCCAGATTTATTTTCATTCCGTTTTCTCCTGGAATCATCTCCCTAAGTACTTCTATTTCACTCCCTTCTTTCTCTTGTAGAAATTTCTACTACCGTTGTCTTACCCAATAATTTTTACTTTTCTCAAATGTACATTATCTCCTTGGAAGTAAATTATGACAGGGACACCTGGGTGGCTAGGTTGGTTGAGCTCAACTCTTGATGTCAGCTGAAGTCGTGTCTCATGGTTTATGGGATCAAGCCCCAAGTTGGGCTCTGTGTTGACAGAGTGGAATGTGCTTGGGATTCTCTCTCTCTCTCTCTCTCTCTCTCTCTCTCTCTCTCTGTCAAAATAAATAAATAAACTTAAAAAAAGAAATTATTTGAAGTAAATTATGACAAACTTATAAGAAGATAGAGCAATGAATTTTTTATCTGCTTATGGATAAATAAAATTCTTGGCGAAAAAAGTATCCTATACCAAATCATATCAGAAAAACCACACCCAGGTCCCCAAGCCTCTTGATTCTTAGCCAATTCACCAAACTCTTTTTTTTTTTTTTTTTTGGTTATCCATTTCTGTGTAGTAAATTATCCCAATACTCAGGGGTTGAAGGTTAGCATTTCAGGGCCACCTAGGTGACTCAGTCATTTGAGTGTCTGACTCTTGGTTGCATGATCAGGTCATGATTTTGTAGTCGTGGGATCAAGCCCCATGGGATTTTCTCTTTCTGCCCTTCCCCTAATCATGCATTTTTTTCTCTCTCTCTCTCTCTCAAAATAAATAAGTAAACATTGTTTTAAGTAAGTATCCCATTTGTTCACTCATGTTTTGGGTCACAAGTCTGAAAAAGGCTCGGTTGGGCATGGCCAGCTCAGGGTCTCTCATGTGGTTGCGATTGGATGGATGGAGCTGGGGGGGGGGGGGGGGCAGATCAGGGCTGGCCAGACCCCTCCCTGGTCTGTCTCTGCCTCTGTATCTCTCCCTTACCCCCTTCCTCATGGAGCTCAGGGCCTCTCCATGTGGCTTTTCAAAGCAAATCTTCCAGACAGCAAGAAGAAACTTCCTCATCTTTTCTGTCCGAGCCCCAGACGCCATGCTGTATCACTTCTGCATCTTCTGCTGCTGGTGAGTGAGATGTCAGCCCTCTCAGAATCCACAGGAGGGGGTGTGGCCCCACCTGCTCACTTCCCCCACCCCAGCCCCTCTCTGGGCTCCCGCTGGGGTGGTTTCCTCCATCTTATGACTTCAAGGAGGAGGGCATGAGGGGAAAAAGAGGGGGGAATGAGAGAAAGTAAGAAATGAGGTAAAACAAAGCAGCAGTAGAGAAACAGGTCAACTGTCCAAAGGCACTGAGGGACAGTGGGAAGGTTGACAGTTGTTGATGGACAACCCCAGCGGATGCCATCTGCAGGCCGCTTGATTTCCTTTTAATTTATCTTTAGAATGTCAGGTTGCAGCAGCAAATTATGTAATTTAAGTTTCCCTTTTAGAAATTTCTGTTCCAGTTGATAATCCTAAATATAGTTTCAATGATGAACAAAAGTGAACAGACTTTTTTTTTTACTAAAATGCTATTTTTATCTAATTTACTACAGTTGTAAAAAGGCCCTAAAAGTATAACTGGAACAAACAATTCTAAAATTTGTATGGAACCACAAAAGACCTCAAATAGCAAAAGCAGTCTTGAAAAACAAAGCTGGAGGCATCACGATTCCAGATTTCAGGTTGTATTGCAAACCTGTAGTCATTAAAACAGTATGATACTGGCATAAAAATAGACACACAGATCAGTGGATGAGAAGAGAAAACACAGGAATAAACCCACAACAATAGGGTTAATTAATCTTCAACAAAGCAGGAAAGAATATACAATGGGAACAAGACAGTGTTTTCAGCAAATGGTGTCGGGAAAACTAGACAACCATATGCAAAAGAACGAAACTGGACCACTTTCTTTCACCATGCACCAATATAAACCCAAATGGGTTGAACACCTAAATGTGATCCCTGAAACTATGTAATTCTCTGAAGAGAGCACAGCAGTGATTTCTCCGACATTGGCCACAGCATCATTTTTCTAGGTATGTCTCCCAAGGCAAGGGAAATAAAGGAAAAATAAAGTATTGAGACTTCATGAAAAAATAAAGGGCCTCTGCACAGTGAGGCAAACAATCAACAAAACTAAAAAACAACCTACTGAATGGGAGAAGATATTTGGAAATGACATATCTGATAAAGGGTTAGTATCCAAAATATGTAAAGAACTGATACAACTCAACACCCAAAAAACAAATAATCCAATTAAAAATGGGTAGAAGGCATGCACAGATATTTCTCCAAAAAAGACACACATGGCCAAAAAACACATGAAAAGATTTTCAACATCACTCATCATCAGGGAAATGCAAATCAACACTACAATGAGATCTTCACCTCACACCTGTCAAATGTCTAATATCAACAACACAAGAAACAGCAGGTTTTGGTGAGAAAGCAGAAAAAAGGGAACCCTATGCACTGTGGGTGGGAATGTAAACTGGTGCAGCCACTCTGGAAAACAGTGTGGAGGTTCCTCAAAAAGTTAAAAATAGAACTACCCTATGACCCAGTAAGTGCACTATTGCATATGTATCCAAAATATACAAAAACATTCATTCAAAGGGATATACACACCCGTTTGTTTATTATAGTATTATCAACAATAGCCAGATGATGGAAGCAACCCAAGTGTCCATCACTGACAAATGGATAAAGAAGATGTGTGTGTATATACAATGGAATATTAGTCTGCCATAAAAGTGAGTGAAATCTTGCCATTCGCAATGACATGGATGGAGCTAGAGAATGTAATGCGAATAAGCAAAATAAGTCAGAGAAAGACAAATACCAAGCGATTTCACTTTTGTGTGGAATCAAAGATACAAAACAAATGAGCAAAGGAAATGAAAAAGAGAGATAGAAACAAACCAAGAAACAGACTCCTAACTACAGAGAACAAATTGATGGTTCCCAGAGAGGAGGGGTGTGGGAAGATGGGAGAAATAGGAGATAGGAAGTAAAGAGCACACTTATCATGATAGATAGATGATAGATAGATAGATAGACAGATAGAGAGAATAGATATTTTTTAAAAGGCCCTGTAAGTAAATCACTTCATCTTTTGTCTAGAGATGAAAAACAGTGACTATGGCTTACAACCAGTGAATAGAGTTACAGCCAACTCTTCTACATGGTTTCAGAGCATCTTACAGTAATTCCTTACAAATTTTTAATTGTTAGGGACAGTAATGTCCCAATGGAAAGCCCGCTGATGGAAGCTGGAGGATGGGCTTGGGCGCTGCAAAGCAGTTCTAGAACAGCCCTAACATGCTGATTCGTGAGAGGAGAATGCCCGGCCGCCAGACTGCACCATCAGATTGGGGGCATCCGTGTTTGCAGGCTAGAGAGGAGTCTTGTGAGAATGTTATGTCTCTTTGAAATACGAAGATCGGAATCAAACAGGAAGTTCAGATGGATGACTTGTTCTCTTCTGAAGGACAATTGGTTGGTATTGATTCAGTTTTTGAGAAGAAATACTCAAGCATTAATTAAGCTACCCCAAAACCATTACCTAGAAATGAATTAGGTCACAAAATAGGAAGGGAATCCCATGAATCAAGTTTCTCCCTTTGTTGTAAATAAATTTTGCAAACTATATATTTTAAGTATTTGAAACTCTTCAATATACATATGTTGGAATAAAGAAATCCTTTAATAAAACAAAACCTGGGAGCATTGCCATTCTCATTCATGTTGTGTCACAGACAGTAGTCTTTATGTGAGAAGAGAAAGCCCTGCGATGTGTAAGTGACAATCCCTGGGAAAAGAAGGAACTGAAAAGAAGCGTACCTTTCGTAAATTGCTTTAGCAAAAATGACGATGTCGGTTAACATATCAAATGGCATTTCTGAAATGTCAAAAGGAAGGAAAATGTCTTTGCCACATGCAACTGAGAAATAACACAGCAGGGCAGAGGGTGTTGGTAAGAAAGATCCACGAGGAAGCTACTGAGCCCTCCTGAAGATGGGAGGGCCTAGGTGCAGCTGGAAGATTTTAGTGCATCACACCCACTCCAAGAACCTGCCCATCCCGTTGAGGGTGATGGTGCTACAGAGGGGTATTAAGAGCCCCCTCGGGTTCTTTGAGCTCTGGAGCACAGCAGGATGACCAGGCAGGGGTCAGGGACGCATGCGAGGGGACTCCGCACTCCAGCAGCTAGTCCTCATCAGTACCTCGCACGGGCCGAAGAAAAGCAGTGGAATCAGCTTTTTTGCACCACCTGTTAGCAACCAAGTCTAGAGCTCACCAGAAAAAGATTTAAGTGACACCTTCTGTTACTCATTCCAAACCTGAAAACTGGAAAGTAACCTTTATCTCACACCCTCAAATAGTGATTTGCCTGTCACAATCCACGGGGTCGCACACTGGAGACGGTGGAATAAACGTGGAATAGTTTGTACAAAAATCCAGTCAGTCCTTTGAAAATCATGATAGTCTCCAAACCAGCAACCACTCTAGTGGTTTCTCTCTCCACCTTGTTTCCAAATATTCAGTCTTGGTCTTCGAAGACATTCAGCTGGAAAACTCCAGTGGGCGGGACAGATCTGCCCATATGTTTATTTGAATTGACTGTAATGGAAGAGATTTCAAATTGTAAAGCCCAGAACTTACCAAGGAGACAGAATCTTTGAAATGATGGGGGACTTGAAGTCAGGGGCCCTGGACTGCACTTAACTCTATCAGTTCCTAACCAAGTGTCCAGCGGTCACATCTATAAACTATATCCCATCTACAAACTCAAGATAATAAATCTCCCTTTCAGAGCAGTTCTGAGATTTAAATAAGTTCATACCTGGGGAAAATCTGTTGTAAAAACAAAGTCCCATGTAAATATCATCTGCCTGAATGTCATGACTTCTAGCAAGTTCTTCTGTCAGGTGTGAAAGGCAAGGCCAAGAATCCCAGCCTGCTCCTAGGAGAAGATGGGGAAGGAATCCTATTTAACTGTGACAGGGTTAAGGGAAATCAACCCTGTTAATAACATACTATTTGCCATTTAATTGGATTATGTCTGCCAAAACCCCAGAGCTAAGATTTTATGAACAAAATGCTATATAGACTCGAGGTTGCAAATTATAATGCTTCCGTGGGCCAAGAAACCACAGAAGAAGAAATGCCGGCTGAGAGTAAGAACAACAGACACAAAAGCAGGATAATGATTGGCAAGAGGCACTTGGCTTCAGCAGGAGGAACTGGAGGGTGTGCCAGTGACCTTGGGAAAATGGGTGCAGGCATCCCTTCATGAAGACAGTGTTGTCTCAGGGAAATTTCAGTCTAATCTTGCTGGACTTCCCTCATTTGGGGGGAGAAGATGGAAATCTAGATAGGTTATAAAATATTCCCATTTTTTAATGTTGGCTCATATTTTGGCTCCCCAATACCACATAGATCAAAATGGGGGCCCAAGAAACACACGTGCCCTTGGGTCTATTTGCTGATCACACCCCCTTGGGAAGTGAGAAGACAAGAGGCAGGAAGTGGAGGGGCTGGAAGTTGAGTCGCTATCTCCTGAAGTCAAAATTCACTGAAATTGTTAATTAGCTAGTGTGGAATGTGGAGACTCTCAAAGAAGGCCCTCATAAGAAAGTGAAAGCTCAAGTCATGGTCAGGTCATTTTCGGGAAATGACTGCTGAGATCATCTGGCTTCATGTGAAACTGACCTTTTCTTTCATTTTTCCCCTGATGCTGAACATTCCTGAGGCCCGAATACATGGAGATGAAACCAAAACATCTCCCTCTGGCCAGAGGGCCCCTGACAACAAGCAGGGTGTACATGACGGATGGCCAGGGACAAGCTGGCTTGGTGGCAGAAGCCGGTCCCAAGTAGACCAGCTGAGCTCAGGAAATGGCACCCTGCCCTTCTAGAGAAATGTAAAGCCAGAATTTCAAGTCAGTCCTGTGGCTTTTACAGCAATATTTTTATGACATCTTAGATAACACACAAAAAAGAACAATATGTACAAAAATAAATACCCTCGTTAAAAAAAAAAAAGCAGCCTCCTGGAAACAAAGACTGGCTTTCATCTTGGAAAGAAATTCTCATTAGTTTGTTCCCTAGATGAGAATCTTAATTCCTTAAGCCAGTAACTTCCAAACTACCTGGGAACTTAGAGCTGAATAATATTACAGAAAATTGAATTTATCAACCTGATTTAATTTGAAATTGGACGTAGAGCTAGGGTGTGTGTGTGTTGTGTAGGGGGGACAGGGACTCGCAATCAGTTAGAACCTGTTAGTCTCAACTTTTATTAGGTCCAGGCTTTCGGTGTTTTTTGTATCATGATAAAAAATGGATATTTTTGATGGGCTCAAAATCATTGATTCAGTCAGTAAAGTCTAGGATCCAAAATCAATGTGCAGAAATCTGTTGCATTTCTATACACCATAAATGAAGCAGCAGAAAGAAATTTTTTTAAATCCCATTTATGAGAGCACCCAGAGTAATAAGGTACATAGGACTATGCCTAGCCAAAAGGGCAAAATACCTATGGTCTGAAAACTATGAACACTGATAAAAAAAATGAAAACAAGAAGAAATGGAAAGACATCCCATGCTCATGGGTTAGAAGAACAAATATCGTTAAAATGTGTAGACTACCCAAAGCAATCTAGAGCCTGAAGTCAATTCCTATCAAAATACCAAGAGTATTTTTCACACAGCTAGAATAAACAATCTTAAACACTATATGAAACCACAAAGATCTCAAATAGCCAAAGGAATCTTCAGGAAGAAAAGCAGGGCTGGAGGCATCACAATTTCAGACTTCGGGTTATCTTACAAAGCAGTAGTGATCAAAACAGTATGATACTGGCACAAAAATAGAGATAGAGATCAATAGAATAGAATAGAAAACCCAGAAAGAAATCTACAATTATATGGTCAATTAATCTTTGACAAAACAAGAAAAAATATCCAATGGGAAAAAGACAATCTCTTCAACAAACAGTGTTGGGAAAACTAGACAGCCACATGCAAAAGAATGATAGTGGACCACTGTCTTACACCATACACAAAAATAAATTCAAAATGAATGAAAGACCTAAATGTGAGATCTGAAAACATAAAAATTCTAGAAGAGAGCACAGGCAGTAAGTGTTTTGACATTGCCAAAGCAATTTCTTTCTATATATGTCTCCTGAGGCATGGGAAACAAAAGCAAAAATGAACTGTTGGTTCTTGATCAAAATAAAAAGCTTCTGCACAGGGAAGGACACAAAACTAAAAGGCAACCTACAGAGTGTGAGAAGATATTTTCAAATCCAATAAAGGGTTAGTAGCCAAAATATATAAAGAACATATACAACTCAACCAAAAAATAATCCAATTAAAAAATGGGTAGAAGACATGAACACACATTTCTCCAAAGAAGATATAGACGTAGCCAACAGGCACATGAAAAGATGTCCATCATCAATTATTATCAGGGAAATGCAGATGAAAATGACAATGAGTTATCACCTCATCCTGTCAGAATGGCTAAAATCAGCAATATGAGAAACAACACGTTTCGACGAGGAAGTAGAGAAAGAAAGGAGCCCCTGTACTGTCGGTGGGAACGCACACTGATGCAGTCACTGTGCAGAACAGTATGATAATTCCTCAGAAAGCTAAAAATAGAAATACCCCAGGATCCAGAAATCACACTAGAGGGTACTTGCCAAAGAATATGAAAGTATGAATTCAAAATGATGCATGTACTCCTATTTATTTGCAGTATTATTTACAATATCCGAAATATGGAAAGAGCCCAAGTGTCCATCGTTTGATCAATGAATAAGAAGATGTGGTATATATATATATAACAGAGTATTACTAAGCCATTTCAAAGAATGAAATCTTGCCATTTGCAACAAGATAGATGGAACTAGAGAGTATTATGCTAAGTGAAATAAGTCAGAGAAAGACAAATATCGTATGACCTCACTCATATTTGGAGTTTAGGAAATAAAACAAATGAACAAAGGAGAAGAAAAAGAGAGAAGGGAATAAGCGAGTAACAGACTCTTGATTACAGAGACCACACGGCTGGTCACCTGACGGGAAAGGATGGGGGATGGGTGACCTAGGAGATGGAGACTGAGGATGTTCTTGTCGTGATGAGCCCCGGGCGACATACGAAAGTGTTGACTCACTTTATTGCACACCTGAAACTAATATTACATTGTATTTTAACTAACATAAATGAAATAACAACTTAAAACAAATTTTTTTTAAACTGATTCAATTCACACTACTCATAAACTAGTAATTTTCTTACTTCCGTGAGATCAGCTGTGGACACGGCAATAAAAAGGAAATTTGCATGTTTATTCTGCGCATCAAAAGGAATTCAGCATTTCCGACTGCAGATACACATGCACAGCCCATGTCTACTTTTCCACCCACAGCTCCTCGATTCCATCCCTCCGTCCACCCAGAAGCCCACAGACCACAGTGCTGCTTGGTTCATCAATGTCTTGCCCAGTGAGAGCCTCTTACTACCTTTGGTCTCACAGCCGAGTGACTGTGCCACCAGAGAAGTAAGTGCCCTGGAAAGTAGCTTCCCATCCTGTGGCTCCAGGTTGCTCACGCCCTTGAGTCTCACATATTTACAGAGTGGTGGGTGTGCCGAGCACAGGGCAGGCCGCCCATGACCTTGCCCACAGGGACCGGTCCGCTCTGCTTCCTCTGCCCGTCTAGACCCGGCTGCTTATTTTCTTAATTCCTTGAGGACTGAATAAAAATACGGCTGGATCCTTACTGACTGGCAGATGAATGTGTCTGTCGTTTGATGAATAAATGAATTAGTGGCACCTTCGAAACAGAGCTGGGAGGGCTGGGAATCTTTCAAAGAGTTTGAGGAGGCGGGTATGTGTCTGAGGCAAACCCCGGGCTTTGGAAGTTCATCCACGCCCACCTCGGGGCCACATGACAATACCTGACCCCAGACACAGATATGCGAGCCCCAGTTCTGCCAGAAAATTCTCCTTCCTGGGAAGGATAGATTTGTTTTAATTTATGACTTTACCTGCCTGCTTGGAGTTCACAAACGTCTCAGAAAATGTCTGGGGGGCCCCTGGGTGGCTCAGTCGGTTAAGCCTCCGACTTCGGCTCAGGTCAGATCTCACGTTCGTGGGTTCGAGCCCTGTGTCAGGCTCTGTGCTGACAGCTAGCTTAGAGCCTGGAGCCTGCTTCCGGTTCTGTGTCTCCTTCTCTCTCTGGCCCTCCCCGTCTCATGCTCTGTCTCTCTGTGTATCAAAAATAAATAAAACATTAAAAAAAATTTTTTAGAAAAAGAAAGAAAATGTCTGGAAATTGGGGATGATGAATAAACTAAAAAGGGAAACAGAGCAAAACCCTCTGAGAATCTGACAGATGTCTAGTGCTAGGCTAATTGGACTCTCCGACAAATAGGGAAAGGTGTTTCACCACTGTCTGGCAGGTAGGGATGGGGACGGCACGCCCCACCATAAAGGAAGGTGTCCAGGAATTCAGCGATAAGCAGGAGGAGGCCGAGGCCCCTCTGACCCCATAGAGTTCATTGTACATTAACTAGTACAAATGAGTCATTTCATTCCCCAATTATGTAGTTCGAGGAGGAACTTTATTCTGATTCCTCCTTGTCTCTTGCTGGACCTTGTTATTTAAATGAGATTAGGCTGCTTACTTTTTCACTCACACTGCTATCTTCCCCGTGCATAGTTCATTGCAGCTTGGAGTTCCCGGTGACGTCAGTAATAACTGACCTATTTATCTGTGCCCTGGGCTGTTCATCTGAAAGTGGAGGCTTAAAGAGAGGACCAGAAATCATGACACAGTTAGTAATAGGAAAAACCCAGAGAGAGAGAAACGCACACACTCGCGGGCCTGGAGGAGGGGAAATCCGCTGTGAGCCGTGCCACAGGGAGAAATCCCTTGGAAAGTTAGAAAATGCCTTCTTCGGAGCCAGATCAGTATCTCTGGGTATCTCTGCGAGGGTGGCTTTGTCCTGCAGTGAAAAACCTCTCTGGCAAGTTCCTTATGGATTACAGGGCCTGCTCCTCCCACCAGTTCACCAAAACTTCACCTCCTCCGAGAAGAATTCCCATTAACCGTTCAGACCCCAGGGTTAAATTCCTCCTCTGGGACGTGGGAAGTTCCTCACTTTCAAAGCAATTACAAAAGTAGCGACTCTGGCACCTGAGGGCTGTCCTGATCAGTAAGACAAAGGACTCTCTCAGGTCTGAATTCTCTGAAAAACAAAATTAGCTATAATTTTTGGAAAATGCACTACAGAGGTATATAAAGATAAGTATGACGAGGAAAAAAAATCATTACTTATTTCAAGAAAAAATAAAGGTCAAAGACCCCTTTCTGTGAAGAGTGGGTGTTTATGAGAATGCAGAGCCCTGGGCCTCCTGGTCTGGGGGGTGGGCGGGGCCCTGTGGCAGGTTGGGGGTGGGCGGGGCCTCCTGCGCAGTGGCGTGTCCATCAGCTAGCCTTCCTCCTTTGCACAGAAAAGTATGCCCCAGGAGAAGACTTGGAGGCGGCCGCAGGGCAAAATGAGGCTCTGCCCCTGATTGGAGGTGACCATCTCAGAGGTCCTCCTGAACCTGAGAGGGAGTCAGTCCCCGTGGGCGGCTCCAACACCCTGACTCAGGTCAGTGGGCTCCGGGCAGGCTCCAAGGAGAGGAGGAAGGACAGGGGTGGACAGTCCCAGCGAGCCCTCTCGGTTCGGGCTGAGATGCGACTGGGCTGCCCTGGGCCCCAGCGGAAGTGAGTCAGTTCTGCCTCTGGACAGTCAGCCCGGCACCTTCCACTCTCCTGCCTTCCAGGGGACTGAGCGTGATGCCCGTGAGGCCTGTGTCTATGGGAGCAGCTGAGGGGCGCGTAGGCTTCAGAAACTGTAATACTCAAGTTTCCAATATGGCCCCCAAAACCCAGAGACTACCAGAGAGACCAAGTCACACATGCAAAAGCAAAGGGCTTTATTACAAGTCTAGGCTGGCCAAGCCTAAGCTCAGGCTCACAGACTTTACCTGTGCAGTGGATCCATGCTGAGAGCCCCGAACATGGCGGGGTAGGGGCTCTTTTGGGAAGGGGGCCTTACAGGAAATGGGGACACAGGTATATTGATAGCAGGTTTAACCGTTCATTGATACTTTTGGTGGGAGCCAATCACAACATTTAGAGTATTGACCAATCACAGAGCGGGCCCAGGACCCTCACGTAGGGCGTGACTAGTCTTAAGCAATAGGTGATTATCTTATAGCCTCCATCTTTAGGCCCACCCTTAGAAATGTTAAAGATGTCAGCTGGCCTTTCCTGATTGGCTGTTACAAGTGTGGTCCCTCCTTCCTCGAGCAACGTGTGCCCTTCTATTGTCTAATGATTCTGAGAGGCCGACTTCAGACCTGCGTCCTTACAAAACGTGCTGTAGGGTTCTGACCCATAACAAGCAAGGAGGCAGCATGTGGCTGGAAGCGCCCACAGTCACATACTCCACAGTGTCCATCTCCCTTTTCTAAGACAGGTGTCTCAAGGTCTTGGCCAGAAGGCCTGTGGGCTGCGTGCTGGGTGCTGATGGCAGAACAGGGACGGGCTTTCCTTGTGGTTTTGTCCACTCATTAACTCACTCTGTAACTGTCAGTCTGCATTTACGACTCTAAGTAGAGCCCCTCGATCTGCCCCTAAATATCATCCCCTGGCCGCCACCACGGAGACCATGTCTCTCCTGGTTTGGGCTCATGACTTCAATGACTTCAGCCTCCTCGGTTTCCTTTTGTCGTGTTCCTTTCTCCCATTCAGTTAGAACCCGGTCCATCACTGCCTCAACTGCCTCCCCCGCCCTCCCCCTCCCCCACCCCCGCGTCTGCTCCCCCCACCACCTGCTACACCCTCACTGACCGCCATCAACCAAGTCCCGGGCACTGAGGACCATGGCCCCAGGCGGGGACACTGCTGTCAGCTGCCTTCCACGCTCCCTTCTCGAATTTTCTGCTTCTGGCTCCTTCCTTCTCTGCTCCTTCCCAACCCCGGTTACTTGGGACTTCCCCGAGTCACAATAGTCTCTGAGCTTTATCAGATTTGCAGGCATATTAGAACCACATTTCAAAATTTCACCAATTTTTATATAAGAACATCAGCGATTTCTATTGCAAGACCCTCATCTTACAATCTCAAAAACTTAACGGGGGCACCTGGGTGGCTCAGCGGGGTAAGCTTCCAACTCTTGATTTCAGCTCAGGTCATGATCTCATGGGTTCGAGAGTTTGAGCCCCAGGTGGGCTCAGCGCTGACAGTGCTTGGGATTCTCTCTCTCTCTGTCCTCCATTGATCTCACTTGTGCTCTCCCTCTCAAAATAAATACATAAACTTAAAATAAAACCAGATACTGTGAATTGAGGAAAATCCACCCTAAACCATCTCTTGCTTCCTCAAAGCTGAACCCCTGGTCCATCTTTCTGACCCATAGACCAAGGCCACACCCCTCGGTCAACACAGTGTTAATAAACTGCCATTCGTGTGAGAAGATGATTCTATCTCTTATTTAACGTCAGGGACATCTAACACACCGCCGGTCATTTCGTCAGAAAGCAGCCGAGGGACTCAAAGCCTGCGCAGTGACTGGTCCTCAGGATTCTCGCTCAGGGAGCACAGGGCAGGGGGTCTGCTGACTTGCCTCCACAGGAAATCGCTCACAGCCTGTCAGCCGTCACCTTGCATCTCAGCTCCGCCGGCCCTGGGCTCCCCGATGCTGGGCCTGCCTGGCGGTAGGGACGCCCGCTGGGGCCTGGGCTTGGGCCGCGTGCGGCCTCTGGGCCTCTGGGCCTCCTCCTCTGCAGCTGTGACACAGGCCAAGCTGCTCCCCGGGGCCAGCGGGGAGCCCTCCCTCAGCAGCCGCTGGCCCCAAGCAGTCTTCGGGCCCCGAGCCCCCTCCTGACAGCGGGACACCGGCTGCGGCCCCACACCTGCCCTTGCGGAGACCCGGGCCCTGGCTCCAGGAGCCCCTGCTCTGGGCGCTCTGCCTGGTCCCCTCGGCCCCGGGGATGGGGCTGCTCCCCACCAAGACCTTCGTTACTTTTTCCCTCTCGCTTGTCCCTTCGCCACCTTCCCTGTGGTTAGCAGCTCCTCACGGGAAAGGTTCGCTGTTCGAACACCTGGAATGCTCTCTGCGTGCGAGTGGATGCTTTACAGTGACCTTGAGGACTGGTGCTCCGGGTCAGAAAGCCACCGTTCGAGCAGTGGGGCCTGGCTTCCTGCACCGAGTTTTCCCCCAAGATCCTCCTGAATCTACAGCTTCGCAAAGTGCAGTGCCGCCAACCTGAAGGGCTAGGTGTGTTCCCCGCCACACCGGCATGTCCCCGTCCCACCTGCACGTCCCCGTGACACCTGCACGTCCCTGTCACACCTGCACGTCCCCGTCACACCTGCAGGGGAGGTTCCTGCCGAGGGTTCACTGCCAGCCCCTTGGAGATCGCCCTGCGCTGGGTGGAGCCCACACGTCCCAGGTTCCCACCAGCCCCCGGGAGCGGCCCAGAGTCCAGCTCCTGCAGGTCCAGGGTCCCCTGAAGGATGGACAGCGTTGGCACGAAAAGATAGGAATCGGCGAAGGGGGAGGGAGTGGGAGCCACGAGGTTCTTTCTGATCAGCAGGCCGGCATCTCTGCTCTGGCCAGAGAGTCAGCTTTATTTACTAACAAGTGTACGGGGTACAAACAGAAGTGACAATTGCCTTAGACAATGATTTCTGAGGACAGATTCTTTGGCATGTAAAAATTTCCCAGAACACAGATTGGTAGAGGACTCATGCATAATCTTTACCAATAGAGAGTAAAGCAGGTGACCAGATGCTTATCACACGAGGAAGGAAGGGATCTTTGGCATTTAAATACAAGGCAATGATTTCAGCACAGCCAAGGCAAGGGTTGGTTCTTTTGTGAGCAGAGGTCAGTAGCTTATTTTTGGAGAGAAGAAAATCAGGTTTCCTCAGGAAATGTAACATTTGTTTCTATAATCACAAAAGAAGAAACTCCTATAACAAGTTTTTTCACAAGGTACATTCACATATTTTTAGCATAAGAAGGCAAGTTACTCCTGGTATCCGTCAGCCAGGCGCCTTGGGGGTCAGCGTTCAAGCGGAAATTGAGTGGGGTTGAGCGGGTGTAGACGCCTGTCCCCACTGACGGTGGGAGGCCTTGCAAACCCGCCTGACTTCAGAGATGGCTCCCAGCAGGCCGAGGCCCGGTGTCCGGCCCCTGCAGGCCACAGGGCTGTGCACCCTAAGTCTGGGGTCAGCTCTGAGGCGGCATGCCCGTTTCCCAGCAGCCGGGGATGCTCCGAGCCCTCTGCCCCAACCGCACTGGGGTTCACCTCCCCCCTGCCCGCCTGCCCCACTCACCCCTACTCGGCCCTTCTGCCTCCTGGTCAGCTTCTGGTTTGGCATCCAAACCATACGGGACTAGTGTCCACACAGCTTGGCCCCACTCGGCCTGACAGAGACGGTGGGGACGCTAGACAAAGGTTGACCCAGGCTCACACGTAAGTACTTGGAGAGCGAGTCCCTCTTTGGGAGGACGGGGAGGAGCGGGGCCCCCAAAACCAAGAAACACAGGCACCTGGGTGGCTGAGTCAGGTGAGCGTCCGGCTTCAGCTCAGGTCATGATCTCATGGATCATGGGTTCGAGCCAAGTGTTGGGCTCCGTGCTGACAGCTCGGAGCCTAGAGCTGCTTTGGATTCTGTGTCTCCCTTTCTCTGTCCTTCTCCCACTCACTCTCTGTCTCTGTTTCTCTCAAAAATAAATAAACATTAAAAATAAATAAATAAAAGAAGAAAGAAAGCGCAAGGAACACTGAAGACGCTCACAAGCAAAAGGGGATGTAAGAGCAAATGATCTGAAAGACATAGAATAAAAACAGACACGTTTGATGTTAAAAGTTTTCAGACGGGGCACCTGGTGGCTCAGTCGGTTGAGCGTCTGACTTCAACTCAGGTCAGGATCTCACGATTCATGGGTTTGAGCCTCGCGTCAGGCTCTGTGCTGACAGCTCAGAGCCGGGAGCCTGCTTCCGATTCTGTGTCTCCCTCTCTCTCTCTCCCCCTCCCCTCCACGTGCTCTGTCTCTCTCTCTCTCAAAAATAAATAAACATTAAAAAAGATTTAATGTATTAAAATAAAATAAGATAAAATAAAATAAAAGTTCTCAGACAGAAGAACAGACAAAAGCCACAGAGAGCAAATAGGCACTGCTTGCCACAGAGCAGGGCCACGGCCCGGGAGAAAGTCTGGGTGGGGACCCCCAGGGGCCACAGACAGCAAGGTGGGTCCTGAGAAGGAGCATTGGACAGAAACGCCCTGGTGTTAGTCTAGAGTCAGAAGACGTACGCACAGAAACACCTTCAGACCGGTGCCAGGGACCGAAGGTTTGGGTCTCCCCAAAGTTCCTCTGGTGAAGCCCGACCCTGCGAAATGCTGGCATTTGGAGATTGAGACTTCACGGAAGCCAAGTGCAATGAGGGGGCTCTGGCAGGCCCCCGTTCCAGCAGGATTCGTGGCCTTGTGAGCAGAGGAGCGTGGACCCGTGTTCATGCCACCCCTTCCCGAGCGCTTGCGGGAGAAAGGCCAGGTGAGGGCACGGAAGACCCCATCTGGGAAGCAGGCAGCAGGCCCTCGCCCGACTCCGAATCGGCCCGCGTCCTGGTCTCGGACTCCGGCCTCCAAGACTCTGAGAAAATGAGTGTGCTGTTTAAGCCACTCCGTCTGTGGGATTTATGGTGGCCAACCTGGCTAAAGCTGTTGGTTAATTAGTTACTATCGTAATTCTGTTGATATCGTTAAACCCAGAGTTTAAGAATTGTTGAATGTTCAAGCCATTGGACTTTATCTTAAAACTCCTGACCTTCACAACCTTTCTGAATGAATAGCTCCTAACTGATTACTGAGTTCTTTCTAGAATTTGAGATCTTCTCATGACTTGGAAGCTTTAGGCTTGTGAAATGTTTGCCAACATTACAGGATCGAACTGTACTAACCAGCTTTGGCAAACTAGGAAGCAGTTCATTAGACTGTTGCATATGGCTAATGGTCTTTCTTTTTAACTTTTTTTTTTTTACATTTATTCATTTTTGAGAGACCGAGAGAGACAGAGTGTAAGCAGGAATGGGGCGGAGAGGGAGACACAGAATCAGAAGCAGGCTCCAGGCTCCGAGCTGTCAGCACAGAGCCCGACGCAGGGCTTGAACTCACAAACCGTGAGATCATGACCTGAGCTGAGGTATGACTAATGGACTTAATGGCAGTTATAGGAAACATGATTCAGTTTCCAATAATCACTAACATGTATTGATTACAGTGCATAAGGCACTGCTCAGATCACTTTGTGTACTCTGTAATGCTCGTCCCTAAAACAGCCTTTTGGAAGAGGTACCATCACATCCTGATTGCAAAGATGAGTGAATAATCTGAGGTGCAGAGAACCTAGGGAATTTTCTCCAAGTCACACGTGAAGGGTTGAGCCAGGATTTGAACCCGGCCCCTGACAGCTGGGTTAGTGTGCGCACTTGTTTTCCTGGGAGCCTCCAGCTGCTATCCCTTCAAACGGATCTCCCTAGGCTCTCCCTCCACTACTGCGTTGTTAGCAAACCTGGTGTCTATCATGATGTCTCTTGACGCAGGGGAAATACTATGAGCATCACCTTGTGTAAAGAAACAATGGAAAAGCCCCACAAAGTGATGGAGAAGTTTCTTGTGCACGCCCCTTCGTGATTACCCAGAACAATCCTAAGAGAATGGCTTAATGGCCCCTGGAAGTGGAAGCCATCTATTGGACAGAATGCTGGACTCTGATGCTTTGGAACAGGAGATGGACTTCGCCTCCGACAGTGAGCTGAGTTTTCCTCCCTCTTTGTTCGGCGAAAACAGGACCGTAATGTCAGTTCTTTATAGCAGAAGCAGTCACCCAGCTGGGTAAGATTAATTCTTAATCAATGCACTTAGAGGAAAAGCATACATACCTTTGTCATCAAAGTATATGCGTTCGTGTGTGTGTGTATGTGTGTGTGTGTGTGTGTGTGTGTGTGTGTTAGGGGCATAAATTATTTTTTTCTCCACTGAGACACGCTACTCTTATTTGAAAAAGTTTCTTTCTAAATCACAGTCTTCCCTATGACAGTCTATGATCAGCCAACCCGAAGGAATCTGTTTGAATTGGATGTTCAAATTATGATCATTGTAGACTTTCAGAGAATAGTTGCATAGTTCCTTCCTCTGTCCCAGGTCAGGTTTTCCGCAACTATCCGAAATCATCATCTACGAAAGGGTCCTCCTTCACAGAAAACAAATTATACACACAGATATAATTCATAGCTTAACATATGCACCGGGGGCTGGACGGCTCGTTCTAAACAACGAGATGAGATTATAAATAATAAGAGTCAAGGATAATGGCGATAAGTAAAACACACTGAACGCACGGTGTGTGGCGGGTCCTAAGTGCTTGATTTCCATGAGTGCTTCTGCCCTCACTGTGGGAGTACGGCACTGTTTTCATCCACGGTTTTTATACGCGGATGTGATTTTTTTCATTGACAACTGGAGTATTTTCCGGGGCAACCCAGCCCCTCTGAGAAAACAGGCTGCCTTCTTTTCTGAAGGGAACTGATTTTGTTACCATTATATTATTATTTTTGATAAGGCCAGATAGATTCATCATGATTTGCTGTGAGGTCAATGCCAGTTGAGTGAATATATTTGGCATATGAATAAAAGTGAAAATAATTCTGTTTGCATCTATTTATTAGAAACCATAATCCACTGCTTCTTAGAAGCATATGCAGTCTTCGACAGTGAGGTCATACGCAAGGAAAACACAAGTGATAAAATCCCCTAGAAAGCCCTGCTGGGTTTTTTAAGACCTTTCAGATACAATTTCCTTTAAAAATATAATCTCAGAGAAGAGCGAAATGCCATGAAAAGGTTCATTTTCAAGAAACATTGCTATTAACATACAACAGATAAAATGCCAACAGGGTTCTGGAGGAGAAGAGAACAGAAACCGAACACAACGTTCTCTAAGAAAACTTAGATGCTTCAGTGTAACAGAAAGAAATGAGAACACACTTTCTCAGACAATTCTGAAACATTATGTTGGGGTTTTTTTATTTTTAAAAATGTTTTTAAATTTATTTTTGAGAGAGAGAGAGAGCTAGAACATGAGCAGGGGAAGGTCAGAGAGGGAGACACAGACTCGGAAGCAGGCTCTAGGCTCTGAGCTCAGAGCTGTCAGCGCAGAGCTGACATGGGGCTCACACTCACAGATTACAAGACCATGTCCTGAGCGGAAGTTGAACACTTCACCGACTGAGCTCCCCAGGGGCCCCTATTATAATTTTTGATGATTACAGAAGACAGCCAGCTTCTAAGCTCATTCATAAATAAATCCCTGAATTTCTGATCAGGATATTAAACTATTTCTGACAATCAATTCTAATAGATGTTATGCGTTTTTCTTAATACAATTGAATCCCGTGGATCCGTAGGCTCATAGAAGATTTAGATCAGGGGCTCCTGGGGGGTTCAGTCTATTAAGCGTCCAACTTCTGCTCAGGTCATGATCTCCCGGTTCATGGGTTCCAGCCCCGTGTCGGGCTCTGTGCTGACAGCTCAGAGCCTGGAGCCTGCTTCCAATTCTATGTCTCCTTCTCTTTCTACCCCTCCCCACTTGTGCTCTGTCTCTGTCTCAAAAATAAATAAGCAAAAGAAAAAGTTTAAAAAAAAAAAAAAGAAGATTCAAATCAGCTGAACAGAATTCCACTGATGATATTTGGTATTGACACAAGTGTGCATCTTCCCTGATCTGTCCACTTCTGAAGGAAGGACCTGTGCCACGTTCCATCCCTGACAAGGACCCAGGAGCTTCCACCTCTCCCTCTTACAATGAAGCCAAGTTCAATGAAAATGGATGGTTTGAATCCTGTCTGAGAAGAAGAACCCCCAAAGGGCCCAATGTTATAGGAACTGACCCCTACTGGGGGTCTTAACAAATTTAAGAAAATCTCTGAGGAGGGGCGTTTCGAACCTTCTCATTCACGACCAGGCTGCGTGAACCAAAGTCTGCCTTCAGCAAGGTCCCCATGATGACTGCCGGGCCTGGCGACTGAGGGCACTGGGGTGCACCCCTGCAGGGGTGGAGGGCAGGAAGGACCCCTTCTCGGGCACATTCCACATGATGAGTCTGCTGCTCATTGAAGGGGTCCCCCCAGACGCCCCCTGACGAGGCAGCTCTGGGAAGTCCGAATGTGTACCTGCTCTGAGCTGGAGACCTAAAGCTACGCGGCCCCAGGAAGCTGGGTCAGGACAGTGGTGGGGAGAGAGCTGAGTGAGGCCCATGGCCAGTGCCGGGTGTCAGCTGGACCTCGTCTTGTGGCTCTACAGGCAATCAGGCTCCGACCCCAAACTTCAAATTAGCCAAAAAAAAAAAAAAAAAGGGAAGTCACGTAACCAGGGCTACCACTTAGCAAGTGTTACTCTGCTGTTTCTCTGCAGTGTCTCTAATCCCCCACAGCGCTGCAGAGCCGGTGGTGTTTCCCGGATTTTATAGGTGAGGAAGGTAGGGCTCCGAGAAACCTAGTGACGGGGA
Source organism: Helogale parvula (assembly GCA_004023845.1). Taxonomy (NCBI): domain Eukaryota; kingdom Metazoa; phylum Chordata; class Mammalia; order Carnivora; family Herpestidae; genus Helogale; species Helogale parvula. Next base: position 41,393 of record PJEM01012205.1, read on the forward strand.
CTCCACACCACGCCAGGCCACGCAGCCAGGACACACGGAGCTGGGGGGCGCCCCAGGGCCACCTCCGGACCCCAACTCTGGTTCATCACGACTCCTCCAAGCCCAGCAGACTCTCTCCCATTTGCAAATTATCATCCGCCCTCGCCTTATCAATTCCTTCTCGTGCTAACGTCAGGAAGAGAAAGTCCTTCAAGAACTTTCTTACAGGAAGACGAACTCAAAGGGAAAGTGAGAGGCGGAGGTCTGAAGCTTCTGGTTAAAGGGGACCGAGTGCAGGGAGCCCCAGATCTGCACAGCCCCACAGGCCTCTTGCAAACCCCCGACAGGATGTGCTGGGGCCTGGGGAGAGCGCCTCTTCCTTCTCTGACGTGACCCCCCCCCCCACGCTGGCCGTCTGTCCCACAGACTGGCCGTCTCCCTCCTTAGTGCTCCCTAATGAAACAGCCTGCGGGTGCTGGGCTGAGTCCCATTTCGGAAAGAGTCCAAACAATTTGCTCCCAAGAGAAGAAGTGAAGGGTAACAGTAAGCAAACGTAGAGACCAAAGCACAAAAACTACTAATTTCCCTCTCTCTCTATTCTTTTTTCAATCAGAGAAAAAGGAAGTAATAAAATTCCCTTGAAGTCTATTTCACAACTGTTCCTCCGGGGCCCCAAAATAAAAGGCAAAATGCATAGAAATTCCTTAAAATGCAAAAATGGCAAAGGGAAATATTGCTGGGGGTGGGTTATAAAAGACTTCAGAGCTCTGGGGAAGCTCCATCTTCCAGGCCAACCGAAAACCGTCACTTTGATTCGAACATGGTAAACATCTCCCCGTCTGTGCTCGTCTATCGAAACACCCTCTTATTAAATTAGGGTGTTTTATAACGAGGGAATAAAATTGGTATCATGTTTACTATGCAAAATTCCTGCTATTTTTCAAACGGATGTGCATTTAAATACGAAGTTGAAATTTAATATCGAAAGCACCAACCAATAAAGCCAACCCACCACCTAGTTTCAAACCCTGCGTAAATTATTTTTTGAATTTTGTATCTAATAACATAGCACAATAACACTGAAACAAGATTGACACAGAGATACTATTTGTTTAGGAAACCAAGGGTGTTGCTATGGAAACAGCCGTCCTGCATAACTATGGAAACAGCGAGTGTTGTAAATAAAGGTACTGAAACGGGACCATGTAAACTCCACATATGAATTCTAAGAAGAATAGAGAGTGAGGAGGTGGAGGGAGGAGGGACTCTATTTTTTTTTAATTTGGTAAAACAAGCATAGTTATGTATTTTTTGTCTCCTGCTAAGACTTTTACACTAAGTTTTCAAAACCTTCACTGGTCTTCTATAATCTTCTGTTAGTTTCTCTTTTCTTATCAACTGTTCAGATGATAATCTTATTTTATTTTTTGTGACCTATTTAAATTTACTGATCGAATTAATTAAACACTGTTCATGAGTTTTGACCCAACTTTATTCTGATAGCATTTTAGAAGTCAAATTTCTTTTTCCTAAAAATGTTAAAATGGGGAAAAAAACTGCAGAAAGCATATGTTTAACTTACTACATCTTGAGGTCTTAAAATAATACTTTTTGAAGCCTTGTACATAATATGTAAACCCCCACAAAAAATCTTTTTAATTGGGCTATTAAAAGAAAATTAGGTTTTTTTAAGTGAGGTGACCATTTGAAACCATAAGTGGAAGACCCTCTTCCTCCATTTGTGACAGATTCCCTGTGACCTCACGTCCTGGGGGGAGGCAATGACTGTGTCTGACTCACCTTTGCAATTCCCCGGACACGGATCAGCCCAGGAAGCGCTCCCCAGGGTGGCATGCGCGGTCCGTCAAGTTGTAACAGCATTAGGATATCACCCAACAGTATATTAGAAACAACAGAATGCCCCGGGACTCCGCCTCTGACTGTGGTGGGGAGCTCTTGGGTCCTGAATGTTGGAAACCTCATCTGATCTCCGTGCACGGGTGACGGATGGCGGTGATAGGAGCGCTGTGGTGACACAATCTAACCAACCGACAAGGGGGCGCGGAGACACAGGCTGTTCTCAGGGGGACAAAGCGGGAGACCTGCCAGGTCCCCCCACCCCGGAGAGGTCAGACAGAGCCAGATGCCAGAGTCCCAGGCTTAGGCTCACGTCTGCTCCTCAACTGCCATCCATCCCCCGATTCTTGAGATGTGAGCAAACTAATACCCGTGTGCAAACATGACGATGTAACCGGGCATTTTTTAAAACCCTAGGACAATGCCTTTTTTTGTTCATTTTAATTTGGAATTCTGTAATTTTTGAAGAGCCCTAAGAAGGCAACAAATAAATAAAGATTTTAGATAAGCACTTCGGACCAGATCATTGGTTTGCAAATTATGTTTCAGGAAAGGAGAGGCCTGGGGAGGGATGGGGGTGAGGGTGGGGTCAGGGTTCTGTGCGCCTCACAAGCTGCCCCCTTCAAACTCTCCCTCGAAGGATCATCTCTGTTGCTCCCGACAAATAGAACACAAAAGTGAGCTCCAAAACCACCAGATGGAAAATTCCTTCCAGCTCTAGACTTCTGTGATTCTCCAGTTATTTTCTCAATAAATATAGAATTATGAAATAACCACTAAAAAAGTGGTTTAATCAAAGAACCTCTTTAAAGTCGAGCTGAGAGGCAGATACATGTGACCGCGTATTATAAACATCAGACATACTGAGCGTGCACCACGCGCCAGGAGCACTTCCTGGCGGGGACAGACGACAGTGGTCAGCACCCACTGCCCGCGCCGTGGACCCTCACGGGCTGGTGAGGGGCAGGCCGGGTCTGCGGGAGGGAGGCCCGTGAAGTCACGGGGGCCCCCCAGCCCGGAGGTTTGTTCGTGCTCCCCTATGGCCGTCCCGAAGTCTTAATTATTTTGTCTTTGAACTTATGCTTTTAAGTGAGGTCAGATGGGATATGGAAGCGTTAACATGAGCAGATGCAGGGGGGGGGTGTTGGGGGGCTTTATGCACAAGGGTGTCTGGGAGCTCAGCCTGCAGCCACCAAATACCACAGATCAGGCGCTTCATAAACCACAGGTGCTCATTCCTCGCAGCTCTGGGGGTGGAGGTGCCAGAGCAAGGTGCCGGCGGAGCGCAGACCCGGGGTCCGGCCACAGCTCTGTGCCTGGTTTGCAGACAACCACCTTCTCGCTGGGTGCGGCGGAATCAGGGCCTCCCTCTCCCGCCTCAACACAGACCCACGGCCGGCTAGGACCTCAGGGTATGAGTGTTGAGGGGACACGGCTCAGCCCAGACTTGTATATTATCCTTGCTCTGTCCTTCATGGTCAGAAAAAAAAGGAAACAAAAAGCGAAAGGCAATTGTTGAACTGGTCTAACCACCTCATGGAAGGCTACACGCTCATGCAGTTCAGTTATGTTTTTCGAGTTTCTTTCATAACACAGAAAGGCCTTGGAAGCACGACTAAAGTGGAAACTCTCGTTAATGCACACAGCATCTTGACAGCCTGGGGACGCAAGGGTCCTCGCCTAGAGAAGCGGCAGCCGGCATAAGTGACGACGCTTTGGAGGGATTGTGTCTGCCGACAGAGGACGAACGCGGACGGCAGGAGACAGAGGACAAGTGAACCCGTGCTCCTGGAGGGTCTTGAAATGGAATCAAGAGCACATTTTTGGCCACACAACAAACACAGGGAAGTAAAGGTAAGTCATTTTAAGGCGAGCTTTTGATGCTTGTACGTAGTTACGGTGCCCACGCTGTGGTTCTGTCACAACAACCAGGCACTCAAGGGACCCGTTCTGCAGATGTGGCCACGCGAATGACATCGACCATCTTGTCCAGATGATATGACAAAACTGGCTGATAAGGTCCATCACAGAAAGCGCCAGAAGTGAAAACAAAACAAAACAAAACAAAGATAAAGGCCCAGGGAAAGTAGCCGTGGGATCGGAAAGGCCCCTCCCACCTTCCGCCGGTGCGACCGCCAAGTCGCTAAACATCTCTTACCCTCGTCCACAGGAAGGATACTGACGCCTAATCACCGCGTAGTTTTGACAATTGCGTGAGACAGACAATGACCGCATGTGTATGTACCGAACATTTCAGGTGAAAGCTTCACAGTCCTATCTCTGTGAACATATGTAAGCCATCGAGCATTGTGCCTGGCACGCGGTAGGTAATCAATAGACCTTGGTCCCCCCATCTTCCCCCACAGAGGACATTTACACGTGATCCTGCGTCTGTTTCCCACTGAGGCCCTAATACAAGTCCATTCCCCTGTGTGGTCACGGCAAACATCTTGTAGCTGCGCTCCACCTAGAAGAAAATAGTTCACCCTTCCTGAGTTCAAGCTCATAGACATTACAATGAATCTTACTAATGAATATTTAAAAGTTGCTCTTACCCAGGGTGGCTTTACTTCAGTAGGAGAAGAAACATCCTCACTCAGGCTGGGGTCATCATGAGGGCAAGGGCCGTTTCCTTTCCCCATAAGCACCTCGCAGAAGCCCTCCGCCCTCTTCTCAGTGCCCGGGCCTCGCCGATGGGGGGCGTGCCTGCGCAGATACATGTTCATGGACGTGAACTTCCCTTCGCGTGTATGCTTATCTGGGTCATGTTTTAATTTGGCGTTTCTGTGTATCTTTTCCAATTTTTTAATGTTTATTTATTTATGAGAGAGAGAGAAAGAGAAACAGCGTGTGAGCAGGGGACAGAGAGAGAGGGAGACACAGAATCTGAAGCAGGCTCCAGGCTCTGAGCTGTCAGCACTGAGCCCGATGCGGGGCTCGAACCCATGAACCATGAGATCGTGACCTGAGCCGAAGCCAGATGCTTGGCCGACTGAGCCACCCAGGGGCCCCTCTGTTTATCTTTTTTAATGCTTAAGATACATTCAAAGATTTCCATCTCTGTGACTTACAAAGAAAAACAATGACTGTCTTTGGATATTTAGGGTCGAAAGCTTTGCACCGATGGGGGGCTGTCTCCCCCAGAGGGTTTAGAAACCCTGCCCAGAGCGTGTTAACATTACCTGTGCAGCCACCCCTCAGCCTCCTTGTGACCTGGGACTAATTATGTCACCCAACCTGCAACAAACGTGTTCCACAAAAATATAAGAAAGAAAGTGGCTGCGGTTAAGGGCTGTTTTCGAATTCCAGGTAAGGACTGATTCCTTTCGGAGCAGCTAGTCCTACCTTAGCGATTGTCAGGGGTGATGCGCTGGGAGCGGTGATCCCGTGGAAACCGCCCCTGGACCGAAGTCGAGCGTCAGGAGGTGACCTGCACCGCCGTCCGCAATGCCTCCCGTCTCGGCCGTTCAAGGAACAGAGCCTGGAGCCTCCGACTGGCAACGGAAGCAAAAATAGACAAGTGGACCAATCAAACTGAAACGTTTCTTCCACGGAGCCAACGAATGAAGGAAAAGACAACCTACAGAATGGGAGAAAATATTCGCAAATTATATGCTGGAGAAGGAAGGCATGAAGACTTGAAGCATATGAAGAACACTTTTCGAGTTATAAGCTATTGAGCTACAGCTAACTAACTAAATAACCCAATTAAAAAGTAGTTAAGGGAGCAGAATAGACGATTCTTTCCAAAGAACACAAACGGTCAGGAGGTCAATACAAAATGCTCAGCACCCCTCATCATCACGGAAATGCAAATCAAAACCCCAGGGAGGAAGCACCTGACACCTGTTGGACTATTAGCCTGGGGGCTCAGCCAGTTAAGTGTCTGACTCTTGATTTCAGCTCAGGTCCTGATCTCATGGTTAGTGAGTTCAAGCCACACGTTGGGCCCACGATACAGCATGGAACCTGCTTGGGATTCTCTCTCTCTCTCTCTCTCTCTCAATAAATACATAAATATTTTTTAAAAAGACAAGAAACACTGTTGGGGAGAGTGTGGGGAAAGGGAATCCACTATTGGTGAAAATGTAAACCGGCACAGATGTTACGGAAAACACTACAGAAGTTCCTCAAGAAATTAAAGCCAGAACTCCCACCGGGGGAGACAAGCCCATCCTGGATGTACATGCGGAGGCGCGGAAAACACTCTCTGGAAGAGTCTCCACTTTCCCGTGTTCGTCGCAGCGTTGTCCACGAGAGCCAAGGCCACTGGGGACGGCCGAGTTTTCACTGATGGACGGAGGGCTAGAGAAGATGTGCATTTACGGACAGTGGAATCCTACTTCAGCCATGAAAAGAGAAGGAAACTCTGCCATTTGTAACAACACGGATGAACCCAGAGGACAGTTGCTGAGTGAAATAAGCCAGACACACCAGCAGTTACTGGAGGACCTCACTTCTGTGTGGGTCTGAATTTCCTAGAAGCAGAGAGCCGAGGGGTGGGTGTCAGGGCCTGGCTGCGGGGAAGTGGGGGACGCTGTTCCAAAGCTACAAACTCAGGTGTAAGAGGGATGCATCCTGGAGATCCCATGTTCGGCCCGGAGGCAGGGTCAATTACACTGTTTGGTGTAAAATCTGCCAAGAGGGTAAATTTTAAGTGTTCTTACACACACACACACACACACACACACACACACACACACACACAAGGTAACCGTGTGAGGTGATGGGTACCTTACTCAATTAATTAATCATTAATTAACAAATGAGTGTGGTCATCATTTTACAATGTACATGTATATCAGATCGTCATGATATATGCCTCAAACATATACTTTTGGTTTTATTTTTCCTCCTTTCTTAAAAACATTAATTCCAGTGTAGTTAACATGCAGTGTTGTATCACCTTCCAGGTGCACGGTGCAGTGCTCAACAACTCTGGACGTTGCCAGTCCTTGTCTCCCAATCTCCTTCACCTGCGTCACCCATCCCCCCACCCCCCTCCCCCCGGTGACCATCAGTGTGGCCTCTAAGGTTGAGAGTCTGCCTTTTTGTTTCTCTTTTTTCCTTTGTTCAGTTGTTTTCTTTCTTCAGTTCTACATGTGAGTAAAATCATATAAATATACACAATTTACCCACCAGTTACACTTCAACAAAACTAGGGGGGAAATGAAATAAACTATGTCACGTATTCTGAGGCAAAGGCAGGCAGTAACACGGTACTCACCATGACAAACCATATCCTTCTTTGTTTTTTTAAAAAAATTTT
>PJEM01012206.1:0-48511 GCA_004023845.1 Helogale parvula
CAGAATGACGCAAGTACCAGTTTCCTGATTAGCCGTGTCGTATGACTTAAAGCAGTTTCCTAAATCACGTTTGCGAACCTGTGAATGAGTGGGAGCTGGGGTAGGGTCCGAGCTGGGAGGGGAGGCAGGTTGCTGCAGGCCCCGGGGGAGGGGCAGCTGTGCGGGGACCTCTGGACTCTGCTCCCTGGGGACTCACGGGTGTGGTGGATGCCCTGGGGGCGCCCGGTTCCCAGCTCTCTGCCTGGAGGCCCCGTGGCCCGCAGACTGCTCCCTGGAGCCCTCTGATTGAAGAAGCGGGCATTGTCTCCTATTTCCCTGCTCCGAGATCCGAGATCCGGGACCACACAGGGTCTGGAGGCTGCCCAGTGTGTCCCCGACCTGCCGCCCACCGGACCCCCGTGCTGCCCACGTGGGGCCACAAGGAACACAGTCAAAGGTGCTCCCTGGGGCAGGCAGACCCCAGGGAGAACGGGGTTCTGATGCGAGTCAGAGGTGGGCAGCGTAGGCTGTTTCCGGGGGTCCTTGAGGCACCCTCTGTGTCCAGTGATTCGCTAAGACCTCTGGGACAGGGTCACAGCGCAGGGACACACAGCAGGCTCGGCAAGGAAGACGTTGCAGGCTTGCGACCTCGGCCCCCTGGCCCGCACCCCGGGCCGAGCCAGCGGGGAAGAACGCAGCAAGCCGTGTGCGGAGCCCCTGGGGCCTCGGCGCTCGGGGTTAGTCCTGGGGGCTGAGGCCGTGCGCGCCTCTGCCCAGCACCCCCGGAATTCCCGGCCCCAGACCGGGAGGAGTGGGCTGGGGAACGCAGAGCTCGGAAGCCCCTCGCACGGCCAGCCCAGCAAGCAGCCCCTGCAGAGAGCGCGGCCCTGGCCTGCGGGGGGCTGGGTCCTGCGCATCTCACCAATCCAAGGGCTTCCTCCAGTGGATGGAGAGGGCATGTTCCCTCCTGAGAATGGAGTGAGGACCAGGGAGGAGAAGGTGGGGGAGGTCCTCCCCGTCACGAATGGAGCCTTGGAACAGATTTATTTATATACCTTATAAATTTCCATCGAATGTGCCTCCCCCACCCCTTCCAGTCCTGAGCCCCACCTTCCTCCCCCACGCCTCCAGGATCTAATCAGTCCCACATCCTGAAGGTCCTTCTCAGCTCTGCCCAGACCCGACTCATTTCCCTTCCTACCACGGCCACCCCAGACCTTCCCCCATGCCCATGACCTTGGTGTGTCGGTGCCCCTCTCTGGGATCCTCATCCACAAAACACAGAGACCCAAGTGGATGCTTCGGAAGCCTTCTTCAGGACAAGGCGTGATTAGTAAGACGAGGCGCCTCTCCAGACTGCACGGAGGGGCCCAGAAGGAGAGAGCGTGCCCCCCAGGCTCAGTCCTCCCACTGGGGCTGGGGCTGGCATCCCTGCCCATGCCCGTCTGGGCCAGGGGCTCAGCAGGAACTCTGATTATTTCATTTCTGGGCCAGCGGACTCCGTGTACTTTCCTGCCTTGTGTCAGTTAGGGAAGTGTCGTAGATTTCAGATCCGATCTCAGCAGAGGGGGGCGGCTCAGAGACGAGGTAAGGGGGTGACCCGCCTCAGGCCATTGAAGACTTAACAGAAAGCCCGGGGCAGTATGGGGCCCTCATCCTGGTGACCCCCCCTCCCCCCGCCTTTGACCATAAGTTGAGGGGGTCACACCACACATACGTGCACCCCGAAATCCCTGCAGGTCTGAAAGTGCCTTGGGTCTCCCTGAGGGGTCGGTGGAGGAGGTCAGAGGGCAGGCTCCGAGCTCTCCCTGTGGGCCTTGTGCTCAGAGCACCGGGAGCCCCTGCAGCCCCTGCCAGGAGGAGGCACAGCCCTGGAGAAGCCCAGGAGCCCTGGGTGCGGGGCCGGCCGCGGCGTCTTAACCCGCCCTCGGCGCTCTGCCTGGCTAGTTATTCGGTACTAATTTTACACATTGTTTCTAGAACCTCTTTAGACCCTCAAGGCGTCTGTAGGGTGGGGGTCAGAGGATGCACTGTTCTCCCCGATAACGGTGGAGAAATGGAGAGCTTTGGAGCGGGGCAGCCCAGCGTCCCTCCCCCGCGCCCGCCTGGCCCCGGACTCGCCCGCCCTGGACTCGCCGGCCCTGGACTCGCTGGCCTCCGGCTGCTGGCTTCCTCTCATCTGTATCTCGTCTTTCACGTCACTTGACACTAATGAGACGTCAGAACCTAAAAGTTGGTAACTTCCAATTTAACGAGGCGGAGAGCACACGTACCTCCTCTCTCTCCCGAAGCGCAGTGGGTAGTGGTGAAGGCGTGAAGAGGTCTCACCTGCGAACAGGAAGGACGTGAGAGGGGAGGTCACAGCTGAAAAGAGGCCCCGCTGGGGGGAGAGCGGAGCATGGAGCAGGGGTGCCGGAGGCTGGGTCTCCAGAGCGCCGCCCGGGGGGCAGCCGGGCACCGACGCCGGCCCGCGTCTGCTGCTTTGAGTCTGCGCCACGGGGGGCGTTTCCCCTTCTCACTCGGGAATAATCCTAGATTTTGGGATGCTGCAGAGCTGCTAGATACTGGGGACAGCTCCCCGGGTTCCAAGCCTGGTCCCCCTTCGTCCTCCGCCCCGCCGCCCGGAGCCCCTGGCAGCAGCGAGCCTGGGCTTCATCCCTGCAAGGTGGCCGCTCCGAGTGTGATGTAAGGAATCGCACCGCGTGTGATCCTTTCACTTTTCCACCCAGCGCAATGCCTTCGGGACCCATTTGGGTTGTCGTGTGGATCTGAAGTCTGCGCCTCTTTACGGTCAAGTGGCACGGTCGCTCTGTTTGCCTCTGTCACTGGAAGCAAGATTTTTGTAGACAATAAATCATTGGGCCTTACTTTTTCCAGCCACTCTGCAAAATCTGTTTTTTAAAAATTGGTGTATCTAGAACGTCCTATTCAGTGTGATTTTTGATGTTAGGACTTATGTCGCCATTTCAGTTTCCCATTTTAAGGTTATTCTTTCCCTGCCTTTCCGGGTGACTTGAACCTTTTTTAGAGTTCCGTCTACTCGTTCTGTTGTTCTTCCCTCCTTCCCGATACCCGACCCTCCACCTCCTCTCACTGCGTTTCTGTCCAGAGGACGTCCCTCTTCCACCCTCGGAGGGTAGCCCTGCTGGTGACAGGTTCCCGCTGGTTCCCTCCGCTCGAGAACGTCCCCTTCCCTGCGCGGGTGCATCACGTGTTTGCTGAGTGCGGGACTCTGGGCTGGGGCTTCCTGAAAACGATGTGGCCACTTCCTCCTGTACTTCTTTAAAGTTTTTTTAAGTCTATTCGTTTATTTTGAGAGAGAGAGAGAGAGAGTACATGAAGCATGAGCAGGAGAGGGGCAGAGAGAGTGGGAGACAGAGAACCCCAAGCAGGTCCTCGCTGTCAGCCTGGAGCCCAGCTGACAGCCGTGAACCGTGAGCTCGTGACCTGAGCCGAAACCAAGAGTCAGACGCTCAACTGGCCGAGCCTCCCAGGCGCACCCCCTCCCCCGCCTCGTGCTTTTTTCTGATTTCTGATGAGAAGTTGTTTGTTATGTGGGTTACCCTCCCCCAAGAGGCAAAGGATCCCTTCTGTCTTGCTGCTTCCGAGACTTTGCCTTTGTCTGTCGCGGATGGAGTTTGGCCTCCCGGCCCCCGGCGCACACCTCTCTGTGCCTCCCTTGTTTGCTGTTCCCTCAGATTCTTGAACCTGTAGCATTTATGTCTTCTTTCCAAATGCAGGAAATTTTAGCCACTGTTTATTTTTCTTTGCTATTATAGGTTAGTATTTTGTTTTGATTTCACTTTCTTTAAAAATTTTTAATGTTTATTCATTTTTGAGAGACTGACCCAGAGTGCGAGTGGCGTAGGGGCAGAGAGAGAGGGAGGCACAGAATCGGAACCCGGCTCCAGGCTCTGAGCTGTGGGCCTTGAACCCACCAACTGTGAGATCACGACCTGAACTGAAGTTGGATGCTTAACGGCCTGAACCATCCAGGCGCCCCGATTTCACTTTCTGTCCTAATTGTCCTAATTGTCCTAATTGTTTGTTACTTCCGGACAGACATGAACTTGATTTATTTCTATTGATCTCATACCCTGCAAACTTGTGAGAGTTATCATCGGTCTTACAGCCTTTTGCAGGTTCCTTAGGGTTTTCTACACACAGAGTTATGTCACCTGTGGATAAAGGTAATTTTACTTCTTTTTCTATATGTGTGTCTTCCCTTCCCTTCCCTCCTCTCCCCCTTCCCTCCCCTCCCCTCCCCCTTCCCCCGTACCCTCTCCTCTCCTTTCCCCACTCCATTAGCTGGGACCTCTGGTGCCCTGCTGCGTCCCAGGGCTGGGGGTGGACACCACTGTCTTGCGCCCAGTGTTAGTAATGAAGGGCTCAGCCTTTCATCCCCGAGTCTGATGTTAGCAGTGGGATCTTCACAGTGCCTTCGGACCAGGCTGAGGAGATTCCCGTCTGTTCTGGCTTTGCTGACAGTGTTATTGCAAATGGGTGTTGAATTTCATAAAACACTCTCTGCCTCCGTGCGAATGATCAGACAGCTTTTCTCCCTTATTCTGCTAATATGATAAACTATGTTGATTTGTTTTTAAGTGATAACCCAACCTTGCATTCCTAGGAAGCTCCCATTGGGTCGTAATTTTTTTATTAAGTTTTTAATTTTAATTCCAGTGTAATTAGCATACAGGGTTATGTTGGTTTTAGGCGTGCGGTGTAGACACTTCTGTATATGACTCAGTCTCGTCGTGACTGGTCATAACTTCTTTGCACACGTTTCCAGCGCCGCCTCCTCCCTTCTCCCTGGGGCCCCTGTGACGTGCCTGCTCTACCTTCGGTCACAGCTCTGCAGGTCAGAGGCTCTGTGCTTCGTTGTTGAGTAGGTCTGTTTTCTCTGTGGCGTTCAAGTGGGTCATTTCTATGCTCTGTTTTCAAGTTCATGGATTCTTTCCTCTGCCACCTTCATTCTGTGGCTGAGTTCATCCACTGAGTTTTTAAAAAATTTTGATTAGTGCTTTATTTTTTTTAGTTTTTAAATTTCCATTTGACATGTCTTCTCTTTCTCCGCTGAGACTTTCTGTATTTTCCCTTTTCCCGAGTGCGTTCGCGATGCCTCGGTAACGCGTTTTCACGGCCGCTGACTTACCGTCCTCCCCAGATGATCCTAACGGCGGCGACACCGTGGTGTGGTGGCCGCTGTCTCGTTCCGGGGGAGGTTTTCCTGGTACCTGGTGCGATCGTGACTTTCAGTCTGAAACCTAGACATGTGGGGTGTGATGAGACTCTGCGGACTCTGCGTGCTGTGATTTAGCAGGTCCCGCAGGACGCAGGACGCAGGACGGGTCTGTGGGGGAGGGGCACTGCCGTGTGGGGATGGAAGGCCACGCCCCCTGAGCTGAGCTGACGCTTGGCCTGGAGGTGGAGGGAGGGCTCCGCCCCCCACGGGGGCACCTCCTCACAGCTGGGGGGGCTGACTCTCTGGCCCCGGCTGACATGCCCGGCGGGGAGCACAGGGGCGCCTCTTCCCTGCGGTGACCGTGTGGCCTTTGCAGGAAGGTGGTGTGTGACTGCGGCTACACGCGAGAGCAGCACTTGGAGGAGGCCACTAGGCCCCACGATTCGCAGAGCAAGGACTGGGACCCAAAGAAGCATGTCCAGGAGATGCCAACGGATGCCTTTGGCGACATTGTTTTCACGGGCCTGAGCCAGAGAGTGGGAAAGGTTGGTCTCCACCCCTCTGTCGCTTGCGCTGTGGACTCTGTCAACCTTCCGTGATCTGAGGCGGCCAGGCCTTCCTGGCACCTCCGGAGAGAGGGCTCCAGCCTTGCCAGTGCTGGTGGGGGGGGAGGCGGGGGCTTCACGAGGCTCCCAGGAGACCTGCGGGTGCCCATGGAGCAGGATGGGTGTGTCCCACAGCGGAGCGGCGGGGTAGGAAGGGTGTCGTGGGAGTGGGGGCTGTCATCCTGCTGGGCCTTCGTCCCCTCCCCCTGCCTCTCACTCCATGTCCAGCTGACACACGACCACTTTTGCCCACTGGATCCGGACCCAGGGCGGGAGGTGTCCACCCTGGTGGGACTCTCGGGTCAGCTGGGGTGGGGGGCCCACAGCTGCCCTGCTGTCTCTGGGGCTGGCCTGGGCCACCCGCTGACACAGGGACCCCCTGCTGCCCTGTCACTGCCCTGCAGTACGTTCGCCTCTCCCAGGACACCCCCCCGGGCGTGATCTACCACCTCATGACCCGGTATTGGGGCCTGGACGTCCCCAGCCTCCTCATCTCAGTGACGGGTGGGGCCAAGGACTTCAACATGAAGCCGCGGCTGAAGAGTGTCTTCCGAAGAGGCCTGGTCAAGGTGGCCCAGACCACAGGTAGCCCTCGGGGGCTAGTGCCATGGTGGGCGGGGCAGGCAGCGCCAGGGCTGCTGGGACCGGAGAGGCCCTCGGGGGGACCCGCCCCGCCCTCCCAGCCCTCAGCGACCGCCACTCCTGGGGCAGACGCAGCTCCTCCCAGCTCCCGAGATCGGCCCCCTGCTCTGCATCCTCGGAGGGGAGGCCCCGGTTAGCTGCGGGCTACCGTGGCGGCAGGGGGAGGAGGCTGGAGGGGGTCCTGCTCACCTTGGGGCTGCCGGGGAGGGTCTCCGTTAACCAAGCCCCTGTTAGGGAATCCATCAGTTCACGTCTGGGAAGGCGAGACTAGATGTCTGTCCTTACACGTGAAGTGACTGCCTCGGGCCCCATGCCCCCAGGGCTGCTCCTCCAGTGAGCACAGGGTGGGCCCCAGGCTGGGAGAGCACCACGCAGGCGGCCAGGGCTCCCTCGCGGTGACGCCCGGGCCTCCAGGGGGCAGGTCAATGGCAGGGGAGCAAGGAGCCTGGGTCCAGGTGGACCGGCCACCAGAGGACGCTAGCCGGAGGGTCTGGTTTTAGCAACACTCGAGGGCCCCACTGTCTGTTTGGCCTTTGCCCTGAGTGAGGCCCTGTCCAAATCTCCCTGGCCGCGTCTCCTGGAGCTCCCGCCGCCCATGGGATATGGTTACATGCAGCTGACCGTCCCAGGCGTGTGATGACCTTGGCAGGGAGCCCGGCAGGTGCTTCTCTGTCCCCCAGGTAATCACGGTGACAGTTTTGCCACGTCTTGACAGTTACCTTTCTGAGGTTCAGTAGCAAAGGCCTTGCTGCGGCTTCCCAGCCCAGAGCCAGAGCCCCGCGTGGTGGGTGGTTCCGTGTGGCCGCGGCACGCACAGCTGGCTTCTGGGCGCTGGGCTGCGTGCTGTGGCCGGCGCTACCCTGGGTCCCGGCCGCCCCGGTGACAGTGAACTTCACTCCTTGTCCGAGGAGGCAGCTGCTGGTCTACCTGGTGTCTCCTCCTGTCTGGGACACGGGCTGGAGGAGCAGAGCCCGCTGGGGACCTCTCTCATGGCAAAGACAGCGGGGGCAGGGTCAAGGCTCTCAGACCTGGTGTTCACGGCGCTCGCCCACGTGTGGTGCCCAGAGCCTGTGCCCTGGTCAGGCCACCTGGGGGGGGGGGTGGAAGTGTGTGCCCTATTGGGGCCCTCACAGGTCACATGGCAGTGGGCAGTTTGGCACAGCTAGTGGCCAGGAGCAGGGGTGCAGACCGCCCCACTCAGGCCCCGAGAGCTGAGGGGGAGAAGGGACATTTATGACTCAGAGTAGAAGAATCCGGACAGACGCGTTCCCGAGTGCAGGACAGGGCGGCAGCAGTGGGCAGGAGGGGACCTCGGCCCCCAGAGCTGTGCGGCGGAGACAGAATCTCGCTGTGGCTTCCTCGGTGGTCCTGGTCCTGACGACGGTTAGACAGCCCCCCCCGAGCAGGGCCTGAAGGCACACAGGGCCCCCGGCGTCAGGCGGTGCGCGGCCAGTGCACAGCTCTGCTCTGTCCCCAGGGGCCTGGATCATCACCGGCGGCTCCCACACGGGGGTGATGAAGCAGGTGGGCGAGGCCGTGCGCGACTTCACCCTGAGCAGCAGTCACCACGAGGGAGAAGTCGTCACCATCGGGGTGGCCACGTGGGGCACCGTGCACAACCGGGAGGACCTGATCCACCCCTCGGTGAGCTGGCGGCCCCCGGGGGGCGGCGTCACGGGGGTGACGGGTGGACGGCCGCCTGGACGCTAGGGTAAACGCAGCACGGAGGGCGGGGCCAGGACAGGGGTGCCGGAGCCCGGGGCTCGCGCCCAGCCGCACCACAGGCCCTGATGCCCGGGGCGAGCAGCTTACGTGGCCAGACCCCCTACGGTTCCAGGATGGGTCCACGAAGGAGCCGCCACGGGCCTTAGAAACACAGAAACACACTGAGCAGAAGGCAGAGCTGTGGCCGCCTCAGCTCGGGCGGTGAGCGTCGGGTTCTGCTCCCAAAGCCTGACCTCCGAACCCGGTGAAGCCGGCACTCCCAGGCACGGCTCGGTGCCCTGGCTCCCGGCAGTCATTACTGGGCCACCCAGGTGCCACTTGGCATGTGCCTTGTCTAGGACCCGCCCCCCGCTCCCGTCTGGCATCACCAGTGGTGCCATTGACACCGTGTTCCTATCGCAGTCTGTTCGAGGCCACCCGGACAATGTCCCTCGTGTCCCATGTCCTTCCAGCCCCCCGCCCCCCGTCCGTTGCCCGGTTCCGAGGCCATCTCATTTATGCGAGTTAGTTTTGGCAGTGCTCCACTTCCTAACACCCAAATCTGTCCCAATGTCCTGTGGCCGCTGTGACAGATGATTGCGCACCTGCTGGCTTAAAGCTGCAGAAGGGGTTCCCTCCCCTTCAGAGGCCGGGGCTCCGGGTCCGGGTGGGGCAGGGCCCTGCTTCCTCCAGAGGCTGGTGGGGGGGCGGGGGGAGCCGATCCGTGCCGTCCAGTGGCGGCTGGCTTTCCCTGGCTGTGGCCGCAGTGCCCGATCTCTGCCTTCAGGGTGCCTGGCTCTCCTCCTCTTGTGGTCAAATCTCCCTCCGCCTCCCTCTTGTAGGATGCTGTGCGGACATTTAGGACCCACTTCTGGATAAATCTTCCCCCTGTTACGATTCTTACCTTAATCAATCTGCAGGGGCTCTTTTTCCAAGTAAGGGAACGTTCACGGCTCCAGGAGTTAGGACTTTGTATCTTTGGGGAATCATTTTCCAGCCTACTAGACCCCCCGTTTCTGCACTCAGGATGTAGAACCTACCTTCGGTCTGTGTCTGACTCTCTGGCGTCCCCAGGGTGGCTTCCCGGCTGAGTACATCGTGGACGAGGAGGGCCAGGGGCACCTGACCTGCCTGGACAGTAACCACTCCCACTTCATCCTCGTGGACGACGGGACCCACGGCCACTACGGCGTCGAGATCCCCCTGCGGACGAGGCTGGAGAGGTTCATCTCCGAGCAGACAACGGAGAGAGGAGGTGCGTTGGGCTGGGTTTGGGGGGGCCGGCTGCCCAGGGAGCCTGGGGCACAGCGGGCCGTGACCAGGGCGTTCAACGGACAGGCGCTCCGCCGTCCCCCGCCCCCCCAGTTCACCAGTGGAGGGAGCCCCCTGCTTTCCTGCCCTTCTCAGGTCACAGCACCAGTGGTCACTCCACACCACAGACACGGGCTCAGTCCGGAAATAGGAACGGGCAGAACTGGGCCCTGACCCGTCCCCTCGTGGGTGAGACGGGATGGGACGCCGGGCGGGCAGTCGCACAGGATTTGAGGGGGAGACGCAGCTCTGTGCCAGGCTGGGCTTTGGGCAGCGGCGTTCGAGCGTCGCTGCGCGGCAGAGCCCCCAGGGAGTGGTCCCCTGAGGGCAGGCGGGTGTGGAGACACGCACCTTTCTCCTTGCTCAGGTGAGGCGACGCTGCTGGCCCGGGGACCACGTGACCACCCCCGCTCTGTCCCAGAGAGCCTAGGCGGGGGTGTGGGGCCGGAGACACCAGGGCGGCCGTTGGGGGAGAGATTCCTGAAGTCTTCACAGGTCCCCTGGCTGCCGGGATGGGTGGAGGCTCAGGCCAGGGGCTGCACGGTGGGAAAGGGGACAGAGGACGGAGGCATGTGCGTGGTGTCTCATGCCCAGTGGCTTGGTGTGTCCCCGCGGCGTGTGCCGATTTGAGGTGCCGCAAACGAGGTGCGGAGGAAAGCAGGCTGGTCGGCGCGGCCTCTGCCTCCCCCTGCGAGGCCAGAAGAGGATCGAGGTCCGAGGTTAAGGAGCCTTCTCGGGGCCGGAATTTGCCCGCATTCCATACGACGGGCAGATCGTCCTCTGACGGCAGAGCGTCAGCCTTCCAAAGCCGTGTCGTCTCCAGTGGACAGTTCTGCGGCTGGCAGGAGGGGGGCAAGCATGCCCCACGGGAGGGTCTGGGCCCCCCGTTCCCTAACTCAGGGTTCGTGCTTCGTCCTAGGCGTGGCCATCAAGATCCCCATCGTCTGTGTGGTGCTGGAGGGGGGACCCGGCACGCTGCACGTGAGTACTGGCCTGCGGGGCCGGGCTCTGGGGTCCAGCCTTGCTACAGGGGGGCTCTGGCTCGAAGCCCCGTGACCGGCACCCCAGTGGGCTCACTGGTGAGGGAGGAGAAAGGGCCGTGGGGCAGGGAGGCGGCCTTCGGGGAGGTTCCCTGCTGTGGAGGGGTGCACTGGCTCCCGGCCTGGGTGGCTGACCAGTAGAAGGGGCCCAGTGGAATGGCAGCAAGGATGGAGCCGCGTGGGGCCTGCTTCCGGGACCCGGGGGCGGCCACTTGGCAGGGTTCTCAAAGGGCCGGCCCTCGGGCACCCAGTCCCACGACAGCAGCCGGATGTAAAGTGGGTTCCTTGGTGGTTTTAACACGCTGCCCAGGCACCTCTACTCAGGACCCACCACGGGTGCGCTTCCCCTGCTCGAGGAGCACCCACCCACTTTCTTTCCGCCGCAGAGACACGTGACAATACGACAGCCTGCAGATCTGGGGCAGGAGCAAGGACAGTTCGTTTATGGGACGGGAGGAAGTGCCTGTTTATGCTGAGGGACCACAGGAGGGCTCCTGGGGGCGGGAATGCTTCTGGGCCCCCCACCCCCGGCTTGGGGCTCCGGCAGACCCCCCCAGGCCTGCTCCCTCACGCCCGGAGCCTCATGCCACCGTGTATGGGGTGTCCTCCCGCTGGGGTCCTGAGTCCCTTCCTGACGCTGACCTCGTCCCGGGTGTCCCAGGGACTCCCCGTGTGGCCCTGGTCCCACCCCGGGCCTTACAAGGGGGCGAAACTGCAGACCGGCAGCAGGAGGGCTCCTGGGGGGCGGGGATGCATCTGGTCCGGGGTTCTCTGCACGGTCGGCTCCCGCGACCACAGATCAGTGGGCCGAAACGTAGTCTTTGTGCGGGTGGCCACGGACTACCTGAGCAGTCGGCCTGGAGGAGCTGGTCCTGCCAGGTGCCCGTCCGTCAGGATTTCCCCTCCGCAGCCAATGTTGCCGAACTCCAGGTTTTCGCTTCATTTCTCGGGAGCCCCGTAGCCCAACACTGAGATGTCTGTGGTTCGGGGGTCAGAGCGGGATGGGCACTGGGGCCCCGGGCTCACCGTGGGCCCCTGCGTTTCAGACCATCTACAATGCCATCACCAACGGCACCCCCTGCGTGGTCGTGGCGGGCTCGGGCCGCGTGGCTGACGTCATTGCCCAGGTGGCCGGCCTGCCCGTATCTGAGATCACCATCTCCCGGATCCGGCGGGGCCTGAGCGTGTTCTGCCAGGAGATGTTTGAGACGCTCACCGAGAGCAGGGTTGTGGAGTGGACCAAAAAGGTGAGCAGACAGGCGCCAGGTTCACCGGGCACACAGCTGGCTCCCAGACGCCCTTGGCCTGGAGCGGGCGTGGGCGTGATCTTCGGAGAGTGCGGGGCTTTGTGCCAGGCCGGCGGGGCCCTTGGCTGAGGAGCACAGTGTCCTGCCCAGGGAGGGCATGTCTTGAATCTCTTGTCCCCGGAACTGCAGGCCTGGGCTGGGGCGGATGGGGCGGACCACACAGTTGTCTTGGGGGAGGGGCCTGCTGGGCTGGGGGGCAGGAGGCTCCTGCCGAGGCCAGCGCAGGGGCAGAGGGGTAGAGAGCCGAGATTCAGGCAGCAGGGGCGCCGGAGGCAGGGTGTGGCACAACCTCCAAGCCTGGCGAGCCCCAGGCTGCCCGGGCAGATTAATGGGGGCATTTGAGCCCTGGCAAGACAGGGGGCAGACGGACCGTGAGGAGCAGGGGCCTGAGCGCGGCTCCTGGGGGCCGTGAGGGGTGTGTGCGCCCCTCAACTGGGTCGCCCGCTGGTGTGAACCCACCCTTCGGATTCGCAGGTTCGGTGAAGATTCCAGGGGACCCCCGGCCCCCAGGGCATTTGGGAAACTCGATCCCCGGAGGAGGCTGGTCACGCGGAGTGACGTGGGAGCCGCAGGACGTGAGCCTGAGCTCACACTTCGGGCACGTCCACCTGAGGCCCGGCTTCGCCGCGTTTCAGGTGCCCCGCTGGCGCTCTCGCGCTCTCTGGTTCTGGGCTAACTTCAGACATCAGAGTAGTTGCAATGAGAGTAGACATTTCTGGCCAACCTACCCAGGCTGCCCGAGGCTCACACCCCGCAGAGCCTCACAGGGCAGGGTCAGAGCGGAGAATGCACCCTTCACGGTGACCCGCTAAGGTCCTTCTTCCGTCCCAGGATCCAAATCAAACCGTTTATCACATTCCACCCGGCATTTCCCTTTCGTTATCCCCCCTCCCTCTCTCCCTCCTCCTTCCTTCCTCCCTCCCTCCCTTCCTTCCTCCTCTGCCCCCTCCTTCCTTCTTCCCTCCCTTCCTTCCCTTTTAAGCATGGTAGTATTTAGCCAGCCACCAGACTGCGAAGATTCTCTAGAACATCACCATAAACTCTGGAGGAGAGCCTGGGGGCTCTGGGGCCCCACTTTCTGCCCATCTCCCGAGCTCTGGAGCTGTGAGCCTTGTGGCGCCCAGAGATCTCTGGTTTCAACCTTCCTCCGTTCCTGACCCACTTCTAGACACGGGTGATTACAGCTGTTACGTCATTGCCCTGCCTTTCAGGGATTTTGATTTTTAAAAAAATTTTTTTTTAACATTTATTAATTTTTGAGCGGGGGAAGGGCAGAGAGAAAGGGAGACACAGAATCCGAAACCAGTTCCAGGCTCTGAGCTGTCAGCACAGAGCCCAACGTGGGGCTCGAACTCACAAACCTCAAGATCATGACCTGAGCCCAAGTCAGGATGCTTAACCGACTCAGCCACTCCAGTGCCCCTCAGTAATTTGGTTTTTAAATGCATCGTTACTTTGTTCTTTTACACCTAAGGTGGCCAACAAGATTGTTTACAGATGGGGAGGATTTTGCAGGGACCCCTCAGAGAGGGGGGTCCTCTAGGCAGATGGGGGTGGGGGCTGGGGCGGGGGAGCTAGTGTACGGACCGGTCCCCCTGAGGGTCTCAGACACTCTGAGGCTGTTTGGCTCCGTGGAGAGGCCCCGAGTGCTTGCGATGGGCCCTGGAAGTGGCTCCCCCCACGCGGGGTCCTGGTTGGGTAGCTGCGGTGAGCTCTGCGGAGGGACCGCCGGCGGGGGCAGAGGGAGCATCGTGCAAGGGTGTGGCTGTGTCTCCCTGACACACAGGGCCGGGCCAGCCCAGGGGAGCTCGAGTGGGGAGTCCCCAGCACATCGGGCTCCGGTGGCCATGCTGACCCCGAACCCAGGGCCACCCGCCTGTCACCTGAGCTCCGTTTCACAGCAGGGCTCTGGGGGCGGGCTGCCGGAGCGTCTCCGATCCGTTACCCCTGCAGTGAGCTGGGTCCGGGCTCTGCGTCCACATCTGTGGACAATAAGCCAGGTTCTGAAACCCCAGGAGATTCGGAGTTTCAAGGGGCCGACAGGTGCTTCAGGGCGAGTCGGTGCAGCCGCTCACTCCTTTGTGTCTAATTTCGGGTAGTGCGTGCCCTCCAGCTGGGACCACGGGCACAACCAGCCCGACGGGGCGTCGGGGGTCACTCTGAGGGGGGTGGGCGCCACCGTGTGGGTGTTTGTGGCTGGCGCAGTGACCTTGTTCTTGTCCGCGCTCTCTGTGGTCCCTGGGCGACCTCGCTGGATCCTGATGGTCTGGGGGATTGTCCTGATGGGAGAGCAGGTCAGCCCGTGAGGACGCGGAGGTCCGGCCTTGAACATCAGTTGGGGCCTCAGGAGCCGCGGGGGTTGGCCAGCAGGGGGCCTTTCCCCAGCTCGTTTACAAATGATTCCGGCAATTCTTGGAACCCGATCTAACCCGCTGTCGTCAAAAGCTGCCCGTGTAATCCATTCTCTGAGGCCGACTCAAGGCCCCGAAACGGGTGTTTCACACAAGCTCTTCTCCGACCTGGTCACTGGGGCTCTCACTCAGGGCGGAGGGGACCCGGCTGCGTGGTGGTGATCTGATACTCGGTCAGCAAACCTCGGCGTGTGGGTGGCAACAGGATGGGGGGGGTCGGTCCTTCCTCCCTCAGACGTAACCTCTGGAGGACACCCGTCCACCCTGGAGGGGCGCTCAGTGCACAGACTTGCGGCCACCAAATAGCCACATGTCAAAAGGAAATTGGTCTCTCTGAGCATTGCTTTTCTTGTCCTTAAAATGGGGATAATTATTAAGTAAACTCAGAGGCTGGGCTGAGATTGTCTATACCAAGTGCTGAGTATTGCGTCCACACACATGAGCTCAAAAAACGGCAGCCACTGTCACTCAAGTCAACGGCGGGGTCAGACTCAGGAGACATTATTTCACCCAGGGGTGCGCGTGGGGCCGGCGGCATTTCAGAGTTACCAGGAAAGGTGGACCTGGAGGAGGGGGAAGGCTGGGGTCTTAGAGGTGAAGGTGGGTTGTGTGAGGCCGCCCTCTAGGTGGGAAGGGGTCTGTGCAGGGCCGTGGGCAGCGAGGCCAGGCTGGGAGAGGAGGCGGGAAGGCAGCCAAGGCTGGGGTGGCCGGCTGGGGAGCTAGAAGGTTTGGGGAGCTGCAGTAAGATGTGTTTGTGGAAGGGCCACCCTGGCCTCGGGGTGAAGGCATTATGGGGAACAGTGCCTGGCAGCCAGCTTGCATGTGACAGACGGGTAACAGATAAATGACAGATTGATATGTGTATATACACAAATACATGGATGGATGATGGATGGATGGATACATGGATGCACGGATGGGTGGATGGATGGATGATGGATGGATACATGGATCGGTGGATGATGGATGGATGATGGATGATGGATGGATGGATGGATATATCATAGAAAGACACCAGGGTCCCCCGCCAGCAAGGACACGGAGGGCTGGAAAGCCAGTGTGACGATCCGCATGACCACAGGGCTTTGACGGTGTCTGCCTCGTGGCACTCAACCCTCCTATTTACAAATGGGACAGTGAGAGCATGTGTCTCTTCCTTACCCTCTTCTGTGAAGGGACCAGAGGAACAGGAAGGGAGATGCCAGGCTGCTGTGTCTGCTGAAATATATGGATGGATGGATGGATGGATATGTGTATACATCAGTACATGGATGGAGATGTAGACGGGTGGATAGGTGATAGATAATAGACAGTAAGTAGATATGTGTATAGATATGTACACAGTACATGGATGGATGGATAGATGGGTAGATAGATACGTGTATAAATAGGTACTTGGATGGATGGATGGATGGATGGATGGATGGAAGGAAGGCAGGAAGGAAGGATATAGCAGGTGGCTAGCTATACAGATGGGTAGGTAGGTGAATAGGTGTGTAGGGTGAGCAGATAGTTATGCGAACTGATACATAGGTGAGTGGATGAATGGGTGGATGGATGGATGAATCGGTAGATGGGTGAATGGGTAGATGGGTGGGTGGGTAGATGGGTGGGTGGATGTATGGGTGGGGGGGTGGGGGGGGGGGACAGGTGAACGGGTGGAGGGGTAGGTGGGTGGGTGGATAGATACATGGATGGGTGTGTGGGCGGGTGTACAGGTGAATAGGTGGATGGGTGAATGGACAGGTGGGTGGATGGGTGGATGAATGGGTGGGTGGGTGGATGGATGGATGGATGGATGGGTGGGTGGGTGGGTGGGTGAGTGAATGGGAGGGTGGGTGGATGTGCTGCAGGCAGGCGAGGAACCAGGGGGAGAAGTCTCAAGGTCAGTGGTATCAGGCATTCAGCAGACACTCTCATGGTGGGGTGAAGTTCCTTACCCTTGGGTTGTGTTTCCTCCCGGCAGACCAGTCACCGATGTGCGTGTTTGGTCCTTATGCATCCTCCTCTTCCCTGCCTGGGCTGTGGGGAGGCGAGGTGGTGGCTTCACGCCTGGGCCCTGGCTGTGCATCCGGGGCCTTGATGTTGCCGGTGCCCCTGGGGAGGCAGGGGGCCTGCTGTACCCCCAAACCCCAGCGGGGCCATGTTTGTTGCAGATCCAAGACATTGTGCGGAGGCGGCAGCTGCTGACCATCTTCCGGGAAGGCAAGGATGGCCAGCAGGACGTGGATGTGGCCATCCTGCAGGCCTTGCTGAAAGGTGAGGCTCGGACGAAGTGGGGCGAGAGGGAGAAGCGACCTGGAGGTGCTCGGGGCCCTGAGTTTGGAGGCGCCAAAGACCCCACCCCTGCGTCACAGGCAGGGTCAGAGGGCAGCCAGCTGTGGGCCACACGAGGGCCCAGCTCACTCCTGCCAGGCAGGCGGGTGTCCACAGCTGGGGCTGGCGGTTCGGGCTCCTTCCTCCGACTCACTTCTTCGCCAGAGCCCAAGTGCAGCCACACTCACGGTCCTGCCGTGGCCATCACAGCTGCACATACTTTTGGGGAAGCAAATGGAAGGCCCGGTCCTGACGTCTGTGGTGCCCACACGCCTGTGCTCCCACTGGCCCAGCGCAGCAGGACCCCTCCTGGGCGATAAAGCTCCCACGGTGGCCGCGGCCCTGGTCTGCCCTCCGCCCTGCACTTCCTTCTCCTTCTGATTCGGGGACTGCAGACGCCCATCCCTCCCACTGCGGATGACGTCCCCGACGCCAGGAAGCCGTTGTCCCCACTGGCTGCTCCTCGCCCCCGAGGGACATGGCCCCGGCACAGCAGGGCAGCTGGGGCTTTGCCCGGAGGGGGCGAACCTGGGCGTGTTCAGCGGCCCCCTCCTGGCAGAAGGACTCAAGGTTTCGTGTAAAACCTCACGGAGCCACTGAGATGGCTCAAACCAGGACCGGGGCTCTCATCTGAAGACCTTGTCCAGGAGGACAGAAGGACCTGGAAGAGCCGGTTGAATAGACTCAGAGCGATGATGTGCTGAAGCAGGAGCTGGGCTGCCACTGTGGCCCCTGGGGTCCCGCCACCAAGGACATGAAGGCCGGGAAGCCAGTGTGAATGTCTGCGTGACCACGGGCTCAACAGGGTCCGCCTTGTGGCGCTGGGTCCTCCTGCTCACGGACGGGCAGTGAGCATGTCTGTCCCCTCCTTGCCTTCGTCAGTGAAGGGGCCGGGGGAGCCAGAAGAGAGACGCCAGGCTGGGTGTCTGCTGAAATCCCCCGAGGGCCCTGGGGCCTGAGTGTGGCCATCTCTGCACGGCACCGGGTGGGAGGGGCCCCTGCTCGCCGCCAGGATGGAGCCCGGCGTCTGCTCTCCAAGTTCAGGAGCAAGTGAAGATGATGCCATGAATCGTGGTTTCTCCTGGGGCGGGTGCTGAGCGGGGAGGGCGTGCCACTGTGGGAATGTCTCACTTCTCGATCGTGGTGGTGGTTGCACAGGTGTAGACATCAGCCAAAGCCACGGCGCCTCCTGTGTATGCCGGGCGCAGAGCAGGTCACAGGGGAGATGAGGGCATATTTATTTCTGGAAGCCAACACAGTGTCATTGGTTGTAATTGGTTGTTCGGGGAGAGGCAGTGGGCTTCCAGGAGAAAGTGACTCTATTATGTGTGTATATATGAAAAAATAGATATGTGCATATGGTTTTTCAATGACAATCTCTTTTAAAGGTGTATTTATTTATTTTGAAAAAGGCCAAAACAGGAGAGGCAGAGAGAGAAGAGAGAGAGGATCCCAAGCAGGCTCTGCACTGTCAGCTCAGAGCCCAATGTGGGACCTGAACCCATGAACTGTGAAATCATGACCTGAGCTAAAACCAAGAGTCAAATGCTTCACTGAGTGAGCCACCCAGGCGCCCCACGACAAGGCCTTTAACAATCAACTTTTTTGAGGTTATGGTTAAAGAGGATAAAGTCCCCCCTCCCGGGTTTGCTACTGGACGTGTCTGAGCAGGTGCGTGCCCTGCACACCAATACGGTCCAGATACGGGGCAGCTCCGTCCCCGCAGAAAGCTCCCTCACCCTCCGCGTGCCCCGGGGAACCACCTGTCCGCTTCCTGTCCTTCTAGATGCGTTTGCCTGTGCTAGGAACTCGCAGGGATGGTCACACACTCGCTGTTCTCTCGTGTCTTGCGCGGGCGCGGCGCGGCGTACCTGAGATGCTTGCACGTTGGTGCGCGTCAGAACTCTGTCCCTCCCTGCCGCTGAGCGGTGTCTCGCCGCGCCAGGGCAGGGCCACCTGGTTCCACTCACCTGTCTCTGGACGCGAAGGCTGCCTCCGGTGTGGGGCTCCTATAAAACCTCCGATTTGCCCTCGTTTCTCCCGGGTCTGCGCCTAGGAGTGTGGAATTTCTGGTTCTTGGTGGCACGAGCGTGTTCATAAGAAACCGCCACACTGCTTTCCAGCGCGAGGCACCGTCTTCCCCGGTCGCCAGCCGCGGCCTCGGCAGCGCCGGGCAGGGGCGGGGATTTAAACGGAGGCCGTCCTAGCGGGTGTGCGGTGACAGCTCCGTGTGGTTTGAATCTGCATCTCTCTGGTGGCCGGCACCACAGAGCGTCCCTTCCTGGGCTTGTTGGCCGCGTGTTGGCATCCGGGCGACATGCCTTTCAGATCTCCCGTCCGTGTTTCTTTGGTGACTCGTCTTCTCAGTTTTGAGTTGTAAGAGCTCTCGAAGTGCCCGATGCACATCCTTTGCTAGAGATTGGCACGGGGAGTTTCCTCCGGGCCCCTGGCCGGCCTTCGGAGGTGCCTCAAGGAGTCTTTGACGGGCAGAAGGCTCACCTTCCGCTGGAGCTTCATCCGTCAGTTTTGTCCCGTCCGGTCCGTGTCCTTCACGCCCTGGGAGATCTTCACCGGCCCCGCAGTGGCACACATTTCCGTGTTTCGCTGCGGAGGCTCTGTGGGCACCGCCGTTACTCCTGTGTCTGTGGTACATCTCTGGGTGGGTTTTGTGTGCGGTGTGAGGTAAGGGTCCAGGTTCCTTTTTCTCTTCCCCAAATAGCAGCCTGAGCAGGGGCTAGCTGGGAAAGACCTGTGGTGAGAGCCTGGGCCAGGCAGTGGCCTTGCGTTCAAGGCGAGAAGGGAAAGTGACGCGTATGTGGTTGTGACTTGACTGTGGAGACATGCCTGCCTTCCAGATGGACACCCGTGTCTTCCTTACGCTCTGGGGCCGAGGGGCTTGGCCAGGTGGTGGGGGTAGGGTGAGCCAACGTGGTGCCCGAACCCAGAGATTCTCTGATTCCAGCGCTGAAAGGAAACGTGCTTCCATAAAGGGGGGGCGGGATATTCCACCACTGAGCACGCGGAGTCACCGGGGCTGGTGACCAACCTTCCCTGTGTGACATCATCGGAGGGCAGGGGGATGGCTGTGAGGCCCAGACAGAGGCCCCTGACGCGAGCGCGTTACCCTGCAGCCTCCCGCAGCCACGACCACGTCGGCCACGAGAACTGGGACCACCAGCTGAAGTTAGCAGTGGCGTGGAACCGTGTGGACATCGCCCGCAGCGAGATCTTCACCGACGAGCGGCAGTGGAAGGTAGGGCCCTGTGCCGCCCCGCCGGAGGGTCCCGATGGCCCGCAGGGGCGAGGCCAGGCCCTGGAGGGGGGCCTCTGCCGGCCCCCAGCCCCTCCCCCAGTGGAGAGCCAGCGGCTGCTCCCACCCTCCCCGTGCCCCGCGTGCGGCGGCGTGGCGGCCGGGGTGTGCGAGGCCTGCCCCCCTCGGCGCTCTCTCCCAGCCTTCAGAGCTGCACCCCGTGATGGCGGCTGCCCTCATCTCCAACAAGCCCGAGTTCGTGAAGCTCTTCCTGGAGAACGGGGTGCGGCTGCAGGAGTTCGTCACGTGGGACACCCTGCTCCACCTGTACCAGAACCTGGACCCCTGCTGCCTGTTCCACAGCAAGCTCCAGAAGGTCCTGGCCGAGGAGCCGGGGCGCCCGGCCCGCGCGCCCCCCGCGCCCCGCCTGCAGATGCACCACGTGGCCCAGGTGCTCCGCGAGCTGCTGGGGGACTTCACGCAGCCGCTGTACCCCCGGCCCCGGACCGGCGACCGGCCGCGGCTCCTGCTCCCCGTGCCCAACGTCAAGCTCCACGTGCGTGCTGGTGACGTGGCCCCTGCCCCGGTGACGTGACCCCCGCGCCGGTGACGTGGCCCCCGCGCCGGTGACGTGGCCCCCGCGCTGGGCCGCTGCTGCGTCCTCAGAGCTGCTTTTCTTTAATATGGTTTATTGCCAAGTTGGCTTCCACACAACGCCCAGTGCTCATCCCAACAAGTGCCTCCCCGTGCCCGCCGCCCCCTCTCCCCCTCCCCCACCCCATGCCCCCTCAGTTTGTTCTCAGTATTTAGGAGTTAGGGCTTCTTCTGCTTCTTCTTCTTCTTCTTCTTCTTCTTCTTCTTCTTCTTCTTCTTCTTCTTCTTCTTTTTTAAAGAAACTGTCTTATATTTTTATTGGGAAAGAAATCCGCTCCCTGCCTCAGCCGGCCAGGGCCCCCGTAACAAAATACCGTGGACCGGCTTAAGTTACCGGCACTGAGTCCCTCACAGTCTGGAGGCCGAGGTCTGGGCTCAAGGCGTCACCAGGCTGGTTTCCAGGGGACCTCTCTTCCTGGCTTGAGGACGGCCACCTTCCTGCTGCGTCCTCAAGTGGTCTTTGCTTAGTGAGCAAAGAGAAATAGAGCAACAGTGTCCCTTCCTCTTCTTATGGGGCCACAGGTCCCGACAGATCAGGGCCACAACCTATGGCCTCATTCAACCTAATCCCCTCCACAGAGGCCCTGTCTCCAAATACAGTCACTTGTGGGGTCAGAGTTTCAACATATGCAATTTGGGAACACGTTTTCATCCATTATTCTCCCTTTCTAAAAATTTCAGAGGGTTCAAATGGTTATGCAGGGAAAATGGTCTCCCTCATGCCTTGTGCCCCCAGACCTGGCCACCATGGTAAACTGGCTTTTCACGGGGTCAGGTCAGCAAGATCCCGCCCCGTCTCTGTGAGGTGCCCGGCATGTGCACTGCCGCACAGGCAGGGGAGGGCTTGTTTCTGGTCTCCGTCTGTGTTTGAAGGGAATCCTGCCGCATCTCAGTGTTAAGTGTGAGACTGGCTTCTGAATTTATGTTAGCGAGTGTCCTTCTCCTGGTTCTTTAAGCTTTTTTTAAAAAATGTTTATTTTTGAGAGAGACAGAGCATGAGCAGGGGAGGGTCGGTGGGGGGGGGGGGGACAGAGGATCTGAAGAGACAGATCCTGAGGTGGGTCTTGAACTCACGAACTGTGAGATCATTACCTGAGATGAAGTTGGACGCTTAACCCACTGAGCCACCCAGATACCCTATTATTTAAGCTTTTACAAATGAAGCCCAAGTGCAGGGTTTCATCAGTAGCCTTTTGAGAATTTAAACTGCTCATCTTTGACTTAAGAATTTGCTGAAATATTTTAATAGAATTTGTGAGAGCAAAATATTTATTTTTTTAATATTTATTTATTTTTCTGAGAGACAGAGCATGACTGGGGGAGGGTCAGAGAGAGTAGGGGAGACACAGAATCTGAAGGAGCTCCAGGCTCCAGAATCTGAGCTGTCAGCACAGAGCCCGACACAGGGCTTGAACCCACGAACAGTGAGATCCTGACCTGAGCTGAAGTCAGACACTTAACTGACTGAGCCCCCAGGTGTTCCGATAGCAAGGCACGTTTATGCCCGTTTTGGTCTCAACTTGACTGCAACGTAATGTGTTTAGTATGATGCTGGATTATGTTGCTGATATTTTCACAGTTTTTGCATCCGAATGAGGCTTTGGTGGTGGTTTTATTTTGGGGCTGACTTTGTCAGGTTCTGGTATCGGCTTTATGTTACCCTCGTGAAAACCACTGGGAAACCTTCCTTATTTCTTCGCTCCAGAATTCCAGGGGCTGGAATTCACTGTTCTCACAAGCTCAGCAGGCTCTCCTGTGAGTCCATCGGGGCTCAGTGCCTTTTGGGTAGTAGCTCTGAGAATTTTCTCAGTTTCGTTTCTGATAATTTATCTGTTGAGCTTTTCTATGTGTTCTAAGATCAGATTTGGGTATTTTGTTTTGCTGGAAAACGATTCCACTTCCTTCAGGTTTTCCAATTCATCCGTTGTTCCAGGTAAGCCATGCCTGACCTTGAGAAAGATGCGGCTGTGGCTTGGTTTTGTTTATCCACAGTTGTGCTCTTGATTCCAGTGTGTTTGCGATGCCCTTTAAGAAGGTCTAAAGTGGAAGCTTACAGTTAACTGTGTCTGTAACTTACTTAGTTTATCAATTAATTTTTCTTAAATATAAAGACAAATCTTTAGGAAATTTCTAAAATCACAGAAAGTGGAATTTTGTGTTTGATGTGGGAAGTTGTTCTCACCTCTGGTAATTATTTCCAGGCCGTCTGAGTAGGTGCTTACTTACTGACCAGGCAGGGAGCCAGATTCCACGTAGCTGTGTAAACTGAGTGTGTCTGGGGGCAAGGTGCCCTCCCGCCCCAGGTAATCCTGTCTGTTCGGCAACAATCCCTTGTTGGTCTTCTCTGCAGGAGACACTCTGTAGGTTCCCCTGAGGAGCTCAGTGCCTCGAAACTGTAACAGACTCTGTGTTGGAAGTTTACTTAACAGAAAAAGGCTGTGATGCCTCCAGATAAGACGGAGGAGGCTAGAGGTGCCGGGTGTGTGACAAGAGGCTACGATTGTTGGTTCAGGAGTTCGCTGGGTGTTCCTTCCTGGGTGTTTCTACGTGTCTCCACAGTGAGGCTTCTAACTCCCGTGTGCGTGAGGTTGACCTAAAGTGTTTTTGAAGGTGCAGGTGGCGGGGCTCGCCCTCCAGGGACAGTGGTCTGGAAAGCTGTGGAGCAGGGCTCAGGACCTGCACCCTCAACAGGCACACCCAGGGACACCGAGGCGAGTGGGGGCCTAGGCGGGGCTCTCAATGTCCGCTGCTCAGCAGGTGCAGGGAGTGAGTCTCCGGTCCCTCTACAAGCGTTCGCCAGGCCACGTGGCCTTCACCTTGGACCCCGTCCGCGATCTTCTCATCTGGGCCATCGTCCAGAACCGTCGGGAGCTGGCAGAGATCATCTGGGCACAGGTAACCAGACCCGTTTCTCAGCACACACGGCTACGCGTGGACCAGTGACAGGGCTCCAGCCAGGCAGTGTGGTCAGAAAGCCCAGTGCCGACAGCAGGTGGAGGAGCATGTGGCCCTGGAGGGAGGCAGTGGGCATCCGTGACCCCAGAAGGGACCCAGGGTGCCCAGTGTTGGAGAACAGAGAA
Organism: Helogale parvula; assembly: GCA_004023845.1. Lineage (NCBI taxonomy): Eukaryota > Metazoa > Chordata > Mammalia > Carnivora > Herpestidae > Helogale > Helogale parvula. The sequence goes on from PJEM01012206.1 coordinate 23,485, forward strand.
TTTGGCTCAGAAAGGAAGGAATTTTAAAACTGTGTGCTGCCTCCTGCTGTTCTGTCCTGGGGCCGAGCTCAGCAGGCATGCGCAGCCGGGGAAAGCCGCCCTCCATGGCCCACGCAGGTGGGTTCCCGTGTGTCGGCCACGTGGGTGGCCATCCTGTTCGCTAGACTCTGTAGGCAAGTTACATCCATGGAGGGGCCGCACATCTTTCCACTGACCACTAGGGGGCGCAACAGAGACAGTCTGGTACTTAGATGGGAGAGAGTCCCTGATGCACCTGCCCTGAGCCCCAGTCGCCCTCCCCCCCCACCGGGGGAACATCAGTCAGCAGCCCCCTCACCACTGGGCCCGGGGGCGGCCTGGCGGTCATGATGGGGGACGTGCCGGGGGGGCTGAAGCCAGCGCGGTGGGCCCGAGTCTCTCACACGAGGCTCTCCTTTACCTCGAGCAGGTTCTCTTCTTAAAGGCAAAAGGTCGTTTTTTCTCAGAGGGGTCCCCTCCCTCTCAGTGTTGGCCTTTCCAAATTGCTTTCGTGGAAGTGGCCCCCTCCCCGGGGTCACCAGCAGAGTGGCATTGGTGCCTTCCCACCTTCTCTGTGGTTCGGGGGAGCTTGCCCCCTCCCAGGGTGTGTGCTAGGTCAGCGGGGAGCTGACCGCGGCCTCAGGCATGCTCCATGGGGCAAAGGGGGTGGGAGGCCCAGAGGGTTCCGGGCTCTGCCACCAGCCCCTCGTCCTGGGCCAGGGCTGCCTTTGACCATGCAGTATTTGGGGAACTTCCCTTGAGTTTGCCTTAGCATCCCTGGTGCCTGGGACTGGCAGTGCCCCTGGGGGAGGGCGCCCAGAGCCTGGAGGGGTCTTGCATGGACCTGGACCCGTTTCTGCCCTTCAGCCCCTTGCCTGGGGTTGACCAGCTACCCAGGGAGTGCTGCGACTCATGCGTGTGTTGGGTCTGTGGTCCGGGTGGGCGGGCAGACCACTGCCACTGGCCAGTGTGGGAGCCCGGGCCACCAGCTGAGGCTCACCTCCAGATTTGGGGGGACCCCACTGATACAGAAACACAAGTAATCACCTAGTGGCCCATGTGTCGTGGGGCCTCTGTTCTCACCACCCCAGGCAGTGGGTGTGGGCTTCCCGGGCTGGACCCCCCCGCTCTGACTGTGGCCTCCCTGGTGCCCAGAGCCAGGACTGCATTGCCGCGGCCTTGGCCTGCAGCAAGATCCTGAAGGAGCTGTCTAAGGAGGAAGAGGACACGGACAGCTTGGAGGAGATGCTGGCGCTGGCTGACGAGTACGAACACAGAGCCATCGGTGAGTTCACAGGTGGCGGCCTTGGGCCACGGCTCCCCTCGTCACCTGCCACCCCGGGGTCCTCGTCCCTGGTCCTGCCTAGGCCGTGTCATCTGTGGGGCTGCTTCCTGATGCTGTCCCCCGGCGTCAGGGACTGGGACCCTGCTGCCATGACACGGTCTTCCCTGTCCCAGGGGTGTTCACCGAGTGCTACCGGAAGGACGAGGACCGAGCTCAGAAACTGCTCACCCGTGTGTCGGAGGCCTGGGGGAAGACCACCTGCCTGCAGCTGGCCCTGGAGGCCAAGGACATGAAGTTCGTGTCTCACGGAGGCGTCCAGGTGACGTCTTCGGCCCTGCTTTCAGGAGGAGCTGTCCGTGGTGCTGCCGGTGCGGCCGCAGCCTCCGGCTTACACAGAGGCACGCTGGTCCCTGTGCCGCGGGGCTCCTCGGGGACCCGGGGACAGGGCCTGGCCCTTGGTCGTGTGCTTTGGGCCCGACACACCCTCTCCACTCCCTTTGCAGGTCGGGAAACAGGTGCTAAGCGAGAGCGGGTAGGGGTCCCCTACCAGGGCCCGGCCCTGCCCACCCAGAGTCTCTTCCTCAGCCGGCAGACGGCGGGGCCTGTCCCGTGCTGCCCACTTTGCTGTGTGGCTGGGGGCTGTGTGAGGGGCATGTGGGCACTTTGCACCAAGCAGACATATTCACCCTCAGGGGCGGGGCACAGGGGTGCCCAGCGGCCCGACACTGCCTCCTCTGTCCACAGGCCTTTCTAACCAAGGTGTGGTGGGGCCAGCTCTGTGTGGACAACAGGCTCTGGTGGGTGATCCTGTGCATGCTGGCCTTCCCGCTGCTCTATACCGGCCTCATCTCCTTCAGGTGCCTGGCTGGCCGCTGGGCTGGGGGCGGGGGGTGGGGGGGAGGCATGGTGCAGGGCCTCAGACCTTCCTTCCCCAGTGTGCTTGCTGGGAGCAGGTCACGTCTGTCCTGGTGGCTGCCACCAGGTCCTACAGTGGTAGAGAGGCATGAAGGCAGGAGGCGGGAGGAGGGGGCCCCCTGTGTGCTGAACACCTGCTGTGCCCAAGCACCCATCATGGGCTGAGCTCCCACCATGCCCTGGCCCCCCACCCTTCCCTGGGCACCTGCTCTGCCCTGAACACCCGCCCTTCCCTGAACACCCTTCCTGCCCTGAGCCCCTGCCCTGCCCTGAGCACCCATTGGCCCTGAGCGGCACCCCCCTGCACTGGGCACTGCCCTACCCTGAGCACCCATCTTGCCCTGGGAACCCACCCTGCCCTGGGCACCCCCCTGCCCTGGGCACCCCACTGCCCTGAGCTCCTGCCCTGCGCTCCTGCCCTGCCCTGAGCACCCCTCAGCCCAGAGCACCCATCCAGCCTTGGGCATCCACCCTGCTGGGTATCCCCCTGCCCTGGGCACCACCCTGCCCTGAGTACCCATCCTGCCCTGGGCACCCCACTGCCCTGAGCCCCTGCCCTGCCCTGAGCACCCATCCAGCCTTGGGCACCCACCCTGCCGGGTACCTCCCTGCCCTGGGCACCCTCCCAGCCTCACCACCCCCTCCCTCCCGCGTCTGCCCTGCAGGGAGAGGAGGCTGCGGGCGGGGCGGGGCCTGCTCCGGGTCCGAGCCTTCTTCAACGCGCCCGTGGTCATCTTCCACCTCAACATCCTGTCCTACTTCGCCTTCCTGTGCCTGTTCGCCTACGTGCTCATGGTGGACTTCCAGCCCACACCCTCGTGGTGCGAGTACCTCATCTACTTCTGGCTCTTCTCCCTGGTGTGCGAGGAGCTGCGCCAGGTGTGCCCCCCCCTTCCCAGCTTCCCCGGGGTCCCCAGCCCGCGCAGCCCGGCCACTGGTCCCGACCGCCACCAGGGGGCGCCAGGACTGCAACCCGCATTGGGCCCCTTTCTCTTGTAGGCCCATGGCAGGCGAACCGGGCACCTAGACACCCTGTCAGGGTCCAGGGTGGCATCAGAGTCCCCAGGAGGCAGGTGCAGGAGCCTCTCCTCTGGGCTGCACGGCCTCCTGAAGCCAGACCCCCTCCCAGGGGGCAAAGCCCCAGCCTCCACGGCGGCAGCCCCAGAGCGGAGGGTGCCTGTGCCCTCCTCCCGCGGGGGGTCGTCTGCCCCACACCCCAGCTGCCAGGGACGGGCTGCCGCGGTCCTGCTCCCCGGGGCCCATTGCGGAGCAGGCGTACAGGTCCCTGGGAAGCCGGCTCGCACAGACAGCTGGGGGCTGCCCCAGCCGCACGCACCTGTGGACTGAGCAGGGCTGCGGTGGGTCAGAGGGCGGGCTCAGGGCCGGCTGGCGACACCTCTGCCTGGGCTCCTCTCCCACTCCTCCTCCCCCCGGGGGACCCAGGGACAGCGGGAATCGGTCCCTCCCTGGCTAGCTCACTGCTGGGGGTGAGGACGGTGACGGCAGCCGGGCCCCTCCCCCCGCCTTCCCGCAGCTCTTCTCTGACCCTGACGAGTTCGGGCTGATGAAGACGGCGCTCCTGTACTTCAGCGACTTCTGGAATAAACTGGACATCAGCGCCATTTTGCTCTTCATCGCAGGACTGACCTGCAGGTGAGCCGCCCGGCGCCCGCTGCGCCTTCCTCGCGGCGGCTGCAGCCCCCGAGGGCTCGCGTCCGCTCTGAACGTGTCTGCACTCTCTCGGGTGCACAGAATCTGTCCGGGGACTGTGGGAGGAGCAAAGAGGAAGGTGCCAGAGTCTCCGCCCCCTCGGAGGGCTGAGCACCTGCAGCCCAACGGTTACACCTGCTGCCGGCCCCTGGCCACTCGGCTGCCCATCAGGGCCACATGCGTCCCTGCCGCAGTGCCTTTCTCCATGAGGCAAGAGGGACCAGCCCCGCCACACTGCTTCCCCAGAGGCCCGCACGGCCTGCCTCCCCTGCCCAGGCTCAGCTTCTGGACCTTTCTGGTTAACCCCTCCCTGGAGGCTCTGCCCCGTGAGCTCACACCCTGTTTTTAGTACTTTGAGATCTGGGGGCCTCCAGACCACACGTGGGCGCGGGCAGGTGCGCAGACAGCCGGGGACGGGCTCCGGGAGCTGTGAGCTCAGGGTCCCTGACTCTGCCTTGGAGCCAGGCTGATCCCAGGGCTGCTGTACCCCGGGCGCATCATCCTCTCCCTGGACTTCATCATGTTCTGCCTCCGCCTGATGCACATCTTCACCATCAGCAAGACGCTGGGGCCCAAGATCATCATCGTGAAGCGGATGGTAAGGGGATGAGGGGTCCGGGTGCCAGTTGCCAGCCAGGCGCTCCAGCTCCCAACCCCAGCATGCCCGTCTCAGGTCTTTGCCTGTATGTCACCTCGTCCGGGCAGCCTCCCTAATCTCCGCATTCCCGCTCATTCCCGATCTCTGTTACAGCCCTGTCACTTCCTTCTGTCACTCCCTCTGTGGGTCACAGTCACACCCAGCACCCCATTAGGATGTGGGGACCAGGCCGGGGCTGTGGCCCCAAGTGTCCCTGCCTAGGGTGACCGCGGCTCCTCCCACCACCACAAAGCACGCAGCCTGGCCGTGGGGGGCGGCGGCCTGTGTGGGTGCCCGCGCGTGGCTGCAGCGGTGCCGCCTGTCTCTGCAGATGAAGGACGTCTTCTTCTTCCTCTTCCTGCTGGCGGTGTGGGTGGTGTCCTTCGGGGTGGCCAAGCAGGCCATCCTCATCCACAACGAGCGCCGCGTGGACTGGATCTTCCGCGGGGTGGTCTACCAGTCGTACCTCACCATCTTTGGCCAGATGCCGGCCTTCATCGACGGTAGGCCGCGGGGCCCTGACGGCTCCAGCAGGGGTGCCTGGAGGGCTCACAGGAGGCTGGGGAGGGGCGGGGGGCAGGGGCGGGGTAGCTCCCTGGGTGCCCCCGTGGCAGGGGCAGGTGCTTATGATGCTTAGTTGTGGGGGGTGGGTGGCTTCGGCGGGGCGGCGGGGAGCCTGAGCTGTACCTGGAAGCCCGGGCGGAGATCTGGGGTGGGCCGAGGGTGCCGCCTGGGGCTCGGACACCCCTCTGGCACACCCCATGCCACCCTGCCCCTCCTCCTCCTCTAGACGGAGAGAGTCCGTTCCGTGCACTGAGTGTTTACTCTTCGACAGCGTCGTCGAGATGTAACTCATACTACGAACAGCTCACCTGTGTGAGGCTGAGCTTCAGTCGTTTTGTCGGTACTTACAGAACCGAACTTTAGAACACTGGCATCCCCCACCAGAGACGCCCACGCCCCTTAGCAGTCACTCCCGTGTCGGCGACCTGTGATCGACGTTCCCTCTGTGCCATCCGCTGGACGTTTCTCGTGAATCGGATAACGTAACATGTGGTCTCCGTGTCTTGCTGGCTCTTGGCGTGATATTCCCAGACGCAGCCGCACTGGAGCCGCGTCGGCATTTAATCCCCCTTTGCGGTTAATCAGCCTTCCGTGCACGGACAGGCCCACTTGTGAGCTGGTGAACTTCTGAGCTGTTTCTACCTTCTGGCCGTTACGAATAACATGGCTCAGAACGTTATAACAGTTATAACTGTTCCGGTTCGCGCCAGTGTGGACGGTCTGGGCGGTGTGGACGCATGTTTCCATCTGGCTTGGACGGAGGTCTGGGATCGGACTGTGCACCTGCTGGGCTGTGCGCTAAGTCTGTCTTTAACTCTTTGAGAAATGGCACGGTTTTCAACAGCAGCTGCGCGGCTTCCCACGTCCCCACCACCAACAATGCGGACGAGGCCCAGCGCTCCGGTTCCCACATTCACGCTGGCTTGTCATTGCCTTTTCTTGCTTTGGCCATCCCCGTGGGCATGAGATGCATCTCATTTCCCTGCGCCGTTCGGATGTCTTCTTTGGAGAAATATCTGCTCCTGTCATTGGCCTGTGTTTTTGGGTTATTTTTCTTTCTTCCTGAATGGACACAGTTCCTTCTATTCCTGATTTGCAAATATATTCCGCCAGTCTGGAGGCCAGCTTGTCCTTTCTAGGCGGTGTCCTTTGAAGCCGCAGAGTTTTTAATTTTGGTGAAGTCCACCTCAGCGGTCGCTCTGGTCACTGGTGCTGCTGCTGTCATATCTCAGAGCCCGCTGCCTGACCGACATCATGACCATTTATCTTTGTTGTTATTCTAGAAGTTAGACCTCTGGTTCTTATTTTTGGCCTTTGAGCTATGTAAGTTAATTTTGTGACAGTGTGAGGTAGGGGTCATCCTTCTGCATGCAAATACCCAGTTTGTTGAAATCCCCATTGAATTGTCTTGGCCCCGAGTCAAAAACCAATTGACCATTAATGAAAGGGTTTATCGACAGGCCCTCAGTTCTGTTCCATTGATCTGTGTGTCTGCTATTGTGCCGACGCCACCCAGCCTGGCGAGTGTCACTTCCTAGTAAGTTTTACGATAAGGACATGTCAGGTCTTCAACTTTGCTCTTTTTTTTCAAGATTGCTTTGGGCTCCGGGCCCCTTGGATCCACATGACTTTTTGAATCAGCTTCTCAGTTTCTCCAAAAAGCATCTAGGATTTTGATGGTGAATAGGGGATGCCTTTCTGCTTCTTTAGATCTTTAATTTCCTTCAACAAAATTGTGTAATTTTCCATGAGTAAGTTACATTGCTTTGTCTAAGTTTATTCTGAAGTGTTTTATTCTTTTCCATGTTGTTGTAAAGAGAATTGTTTTAGTCATTTCATTTTTGAATTGTTTGCTGCTAATGTATAGAAATACACTGTAAATGGGGCGCCTGGGTGGCTCACGGTCACCAAGCCGACTTCAGCTCGGGTCATGATATTGCAATTCATGGGTTCAAGCCCCATGTTGGGCTCTGTGCTGACAGCTCAGAGCCTGGAGCTGCTTCTGATTCTGTGTCTCCCTCTCTCTCTGCCCCTCCCCCACTTGCATGCATGCATGCACTCTCTCTCTCTCAAAAATAAATAAACATTTAAAAAATTAAAAGAAACACGCTGTATTTGCATGTCGATCTTGCTGAGGTTCTTTACAGGTGTACCAGTTTTTGGTGGATTCCCTGGAATTTGCTGTAGAGGAGATCATGTCTTCTGCAAATAGAGATATTTTCACTTGTTCTTTTCATCTGATGCCTTTTATTTCTCATTCTTGCTTAATTATCCTGGCTAGAACCTCTGGTACAACACTGAATAGAAGTATCCAGAACAAACATCTCTTGTGGTGCCTGATCTTAGAGGGGGAAGCTGTCAGTCTTGCTATTAAGTGCAATGTTTGCTTACTTGTAAGCGTCCTTCCTCAGGGTGATGAGGCCCCCTTCCATCCCTAATGTCTCGAGTGCTTTCATTATAAAAGTATGCACGGTTCTCTCGACTGCTTTTCCTGCATCTGCTGAAATGTCCGCCTGAGTTTTTGTACTTTATGCCATTAACGTGATGTGTTGCGTTGACTGCGTTTCAGATGTGCAGCCAGGTCTGTACGCCATGGACGGACCTCGCTCGGTCACGGACTGTGATGCTCTTGATGTGATGCCGGATTCAGTCTGCCCGCGTGCTGTGGGAGGTTGTAATCTGTGTTCATGCAGGGCATTGGTCTGTAGTTTCGTTTCTTGTAACGTTTGTGTCTGGCTTTGGTGTCAGGGTGACACCAGCCTCCTAGCACGAGTTAGCAGTGTTCCCTCCTCTTACTATTTTGGAAAACTTTGTGAGGGATTGGTTTTCATTCTTCAAACATTCAGTACAATTCACGACTGAAGCCACCTGGGTCTGGATTTTTCTTCGTGTGAAGTTTTAAAATTAGGACGTCTGTCTCTTTGCTTGTTACAGATCTGTCTGGATTTCCTGTTTCTTCTCAGTCCCCCGTGGTGCCTCTGTCTGGGATTTTTGTCCTTCTTTCGGCACCACCTACTTTGTTGGCACACCATTTTGTAGTATTTCTTTACAGTTCGTTTTATTTCTGTAGGGTTGGTGGTGATGTTCTCTCTTTTGTTTATAACTTTAGCAATTTGAACCTCCCCCCACTCAGTAAGAGGCTGTAATTTGGTTGGTCTTTTCCAAGAACCAGATTTTGGTTTTAGTTGATTTTCTTTATTTCTTTTGTATTCTCCATTTCACTTAGTTGCATTCTGATCTTTATTATTCCTTTCTGCTTGCTTCTGCTTGCTCTGGGTTCTGTCTGCTTTTCTATTTTTTAGTTTGCTAAAGTGGAAGGTTATGTTGCTGGAGCACCTGGGTGGCTGAGTCAGTTAAGTGGCCAACTCTTGATTTTGGCTCAGATCATGATCTCACAATTCATGACTTCAAGCCCTGTGTTGGGCTCCGTCCTGATAGGGTAGAGCCTGCTTGGAATTCTCTCTCCCCGGTCTCTCTCTCTGCCCCTCCCCTGCTTGAACTCTCTCTCCCGCTCTCAGAAAGTGGTAGGTTATATTATTGATTTGAGCTCTTCTTTTTTAAAACATTTTAATGTTTTTATTTATTTTTGAGAGAGAGAGAGAGAGAAAGAACGTGAGCAGGGGAGGGGCAGAAAGAGAGGGAGACACAGAATCAGAAGCAGCTCCAGGCTCTGAGCCTGCACAGAGCCCGACTTGGGGCTCAAATCCACTAACCGTGAGATCATGACCTGAGCCAAAATCAGATGTTCAATCGACCGAGCCACCCAGGCATCCCAAGCAGGACAAATGTTTTATTGTTTTATATACCCTTTGCTTTTCTTCAAACGTGGGACTTCATTTCGGTCTGTAATCCCCTGTGGCGCATGGGTATGTTACCTGTGCCACCGTGTTCCTTCTCCTGCCTCCCTTCTTTTCATGAGGGTTGTTCATTTTCTCTGCTTGAATTCTGTCCATGGCACTGGGCTCCCTGTCCGTGGGAGCTGTGTTTTAGTGGGGACAGGACTCACCCCACTTCCTGGTGCGGACCCTGCCCCGGGGCCCAGGACTTGGCCTGGAGGGGATGGCTGGGTGCCGGGCAGGTGTATGTGCCCAGGGCAGGTCTGGCTCCCCACTTCCCTCGGCCCCGCGGAGGACGCTGGGTAAACAGACGCCTCTCTCTGGGCCCGAGCTGACAGCTACGGTCACCCAGTAGTGTGGGTGTCCAGGCTTCCGGGACGCCCATTGCCCGAGGGACTCTGGTGACTCCGTGTGGCTGTCTTTGTTCCCTGTGCGCCCCGCCCCCAGGTGTGAACTTCAGCCTAGACCAGTGCAGCCCCAACGGCACGGACCCCTACAAGCCTAAGTGCCCCGAGAGCGACGCCGTCCGGCAGGAGCCTGCCTTCCCCGAGTGGCTGACGGTCATCCTGCTCTGCCTGTACCTGCTGTTCACCAACATCCTGCTGCTGAACCTCCTCATCGCCATGTTCAAGTGAGGCCCCCAGGTCCTTCTCTTTCTGGGACAGCGCGGTGGGCGGGTCCTTCTCGCCCCTGGACAGCGCAGTAGGCGGAGCCTTCTCCTCCCCGGGAAGCACGGTGGGCGGGGTCTTCTGGCCCCGGGACAGCGCGGTGGGCGGGTCCTTCTCGCCCCCCAGTCAGCGCGGTGGGCGGAGCCTTCTCATCCCCGGGAAGCACGGTGGGCGGGGTCTTCTGGCCCCGGGACAGCGCGGTGGGCGGGTCCTCCTCGTCCCCGGGCAGCGCGGTGGGCGGGTCCTTCTCGCAGAGCCCGCCAGGTCTCCTGTAACCCGCACCCTCCATTCCCCCCGCCAGCTACACGTTCCAGCAGGTCCAGGAGCACACGGACCAGATCTGGAAGTTCCAGCGCCACGACCTGATAAAGGAGTACCAGGGCAGGCCCCCCGCGCCGCCCCCCTTCATCCTTCTCAGCCACCTGCATCTCTTCATCAAGAGGGTGGTCCTGAAGATACCCGCCAGGCGGCGCAAGCAGCTCAGTAAGGCCGCCTGCGCCGTCCCCGGGGCGCGCGCTCCGCTGTCTTGGGCGCAGTCGGGGGCTGGTGGGCGAGCGTGGCGGCTCCTTCTAGAACCCTGGAGGCTCAGCAGGCGTGCAGATCCTCGGAGGGCGTGGGGTGGGGTCCTCCCGCCCTGCCTCCCCGTCGGGTCCTCTCCCCGTGAGGGCGTCCCGTGTCCCCCCCGCGCGGCGTTCAGCCCGTGCGCCCGCCCCCCTGCGCCCGCAGAGTACAAGCTGGAGAAGAACGAGGAGGCCGCGCTCCTGTCCTGGGAGACCTACCTGAAAGAGAGCTACCTGCAGAGCCAGCTGCACCAGCAGAAGCAGCGGCCGGAGCAGAAGATTCAAGACATTGGCAATAAGTACGGGAGGCCGGGGCAGTCCACGGGGCGCGAACCCCCACGGTCCTAGGTCGCAACGGAGACATGCCCACCTTGAGGGGGCCTGGGTATTGCTCCTTGCGGCGGAAATCCTGTGTCCTCCAACTTACCCATGGCTCCCCCCCTTGGGAAGGCTGGACCCCACGGGGTGGGGAGGAGGGTGAAGGCTGCACCTGCACATCGGGCAGGGCTGGCCCCTGGTCTCCTTAGGAGGCAGGCACGGGGGGACTTGGTCTTGCTGTCCGTGGGTCTCTCCGTGGGCCAGGAGAGGAAGGGCCATGGGCCGTGTAGCTATGGCAGGTCCTGGCCCTGGGGCAGTCCTGTGGGCCGTGCAGGGAGAGGGATGTCCTGCAGCCTCGGGGAGCAGCCAGCACAGCGAGCACCGTCTCCTCAGAGCTGTGCACCTGCCGTGCTGGTGTCTCTGGGCTCATCCACTGACCGGGGCCAGTGATGGCAGCCATCGCCTGGTACTGCTTGCAGAGTGCTCGGGAGGGCGGGCACAGGGAGAGCAGGTGCGCGTCCCGGCTGGAGACGCAGGGGGTCATGCACGCCCCACGCCCTGTGGCTGAGCCGAGCCCACCCCCACATCCACCTACAAAGTGGGGAGGGAGTTTGTCGGCGATGCGGTGGGGTCTCGACTAGCTCGTCACAGGGACTGAGTCACAGGGTCCAAAGCCACTCTGTCACCTTCTCTCCAGTTACCACACAGCACATCTGCAGACTGGCTGGGGAACCCGGCAGAAAGCGGTTCCGTGGCTTTTGTGGGATTAGGGAGCACGTGGCGAGGGGAAGTGAACTCCTGGGCCCTCCTGGAAACACGTTTCTCCCCTTTCCCTAGACAACCGTTCAAAGCAGGTCCCAGGCCCAGCCCAGCACTCGCTGGTCACTGAAGCGACTGCTGACTTTATTACTAAGAGCGATGTTTGCAGGTGGCCCTTGAGCAGAGACGTGGGAAACCCTGGGCACAACCAGGCTGGAGAGTCTGGGCGGGCGCAGCCGTGGAATCCTTTGCCTGTGCACTTGGCACCTGGCAGCCAAAGTTGGGTGAAAGCCCCCTGTGGCAGCAAAATAAGACAAACCCAAACAAACATTCCCCAAACAGCAGCACTGCCCCTCCCCCGAACCCAGCGGTGCCCAGAAGCAGCTTTGAACTTTGCACTTGGCTGTCTCAAGGCCTGTGGGCAAATCAAGGTGAGGACTGCTCATGCCTGCGTCTCACCCAGCGGCGCTGCTGCGGGCTGGCGGCGTGGCCCCGTGAGCCAGGGCGTCTGCTTGCTGAAAGATCTGTCCCTTCGGGGCTGCGGGCAGCGTCCGTTCTGTACAGAAGCGTGTCATCAGTACTTTCAGGGGAGGCTGCCTGAAGCTAAGGGGTCGGGCGGGGCCTGCACCTGCAGACTGGTGTGTGCCCTTGACATCCCAGGCCCCCAGAGCCAGCTCAGCTGGGTGTTCTTTCAGGATCAGCACCATGGTGGACCTGCTGGAAATGGAGAGCCTGAAGCGGTCAGGCTCCACGGGGCAGAGACTGGCCTCCCTGGAGGAGCAGGTGGGTTCCAGGCCCGCGCCGCCATTTCTGGGCCTTGGATCTGCCCGACCGGGACAGCAGCCTGTGGTGCAGGGGCTTCCAGAAAGAGCATGTTGGGAAATGGCCAGGAGAGGGAGCTGCTGGGTAATGTTGGGACCGTTTTTTTCCCACCCATCCTCCAGAACACTTCCCCACTGAGCCCCACCTCCCTGCACTTAGAGGTGTGTGCACCGCGGGCTGCTCCGAGGGGGCCGCCCCCCTCCCCTCCTCTGGCCTCCATAGAGCTGTCCTCCAAGGTGACCGCGGCCGCAGGACCCCACGACCAGAAGCTGTGGGAATTCCAAACGCCCGCGCTGCTTTCCCAGGCTGCCCGCGGTTGCTGGCGGGGAGGGAGGGTCACGGGGCGGCAGGATGCGTTCGGACGTCTGTGCAGAGCACTGGGCTGGGGAGCAGCACGTCCCAGCCCAGCCCAGATGGTTGGAACTTCGGGTCAAGTTTCTGATGCTTCTGCACTTTACCTTGTACTTTACATGGGGGGCTCGGCGGACACGGCCAATAGGCAGCAGGCAGTCGTGAACAGCCTCCACCCACGTGCCCCCCATCAATGCCCACTGATGGTCCCCCCACCAGTCAGGCCACACCCGCTGGCCTCCACGCCCTGGGCCTGAGACACGCAGCCCTGAGCAGCCTCACATCAGAGACTTACCACCTTGCAGGTGGCTGGGCTCAGGTGTTCACACATCCGTCCATCCGTTCACTCGTTTATTCATTCATCCATTTTACATCTGTCCATCCGTCCATCCATCCATCCATCTGTCCATCCATCCTTCCATCCATCTTTCCTTCTTTTCATCCATCCGTTCATCCATCCATCTGTCCATCCATCCATCCATCCATCATCTCATGTTTCCCATGCTCCTCCTCCGTGCTGCATCCAGGGCTGGCCTGGGGAATGTCAGAGCGACAGGCATTGTCTCTCCCTCAGTCTGGGGGCACAGACATAAAAGTCCGCTGTTACATGTGGTTTAATAAGTGCAGCAGTCAAGGCCGATGCAAGGGCTGGCAGTCAGAGAGGCCTCGGGGCTCCGGGATAAGGGGAGTGGACTGGGAGGAGGTTGGGTCCCTGCCCCCCATGCCCCTCTTGCTGGGGGCTTTTTTATGAGAGCCCCTGCTGCCCACAGCAGCCTCCCAGCCGGCCACACCTGAGCCCCCATGCTGTCACTGGAGTCTTGTCCCTTCTCAGCTTTGCTGTGCCAGGTGGGGGCAAGCCCCTCGGCCCCTGTGATGGCGGGGTGCCCGCCGTCAGCCAGCCCCCGCCCCGGGACCCCTGCACGCAGCCCCTGCCCGGACTGCCTTCTCCCCTGTGGGTCCTTGCCTGGCTGCCTTCTCCCCAACGAGTGCAGCTGCTGCCAGCCCGAATTCTCCTGGCCCCAGGGGTCACCCGGCTCCCACCATCTCCTGTAGTTGAATATGTTTGGCCTCCAGAAGTTTCTTTTCTCTGGGAGAAGCGAGGGCCATGGGAAGCCTTAGTGGGTGGTCGGGTACCACCTTCAGCCGCTCACACTCCTCTTCCCGTGGCTTCAGGATGGTCCAGCGGCCTCGCCATGTCCTGTCCCAGTGGCCGTTGGGTCTCACGGGTGGGCGCTGCCGGTGACCAGCCGCCCCGGCTCTGAGGGAAGCAGGGCGTGCTCAGGTGTTAGTGGGGTCCCTGCAGCCTTCCCACTGCCCTCGCTGGTTCCACCGACGGCTGGCTGTGCTGCGCGGGCCAGGCAGGGACCAAATCTAGTTTGGGACGTGACTTGCAGGTGGCCCAGATGTCCAGAGCGCTGCACTGGGTCATGAACGCCCTGAGGGACGGAGGCTTTGGCTCAGAGGAGGGCATCCCCGCCCTGGGTGAGTGGGTGGCCCGGCCAGCCGCTGGGCCTGCTGGCCGGTGCTCTCTTGAGTCTGGGGATCTGTGGGGAGGAGAGGCAGTGGGCGGGGCTCTGGGGGGCCTGGGGGTCGGCCGATGCACTGCTCCTGGGTCCCCAGGGTCTGGGGGAGGGTAGCCTGCCCCACGGAAGCAGGGGCCGCATAGTGGAGCCCTGGCTGGCCTGGCGGGGGCTTCGAGAGGAGGCCTGCATCGTGCTATACAGGAGGCCCCCGGGACCCATACCAGGTGCAGGAACCTTGGTCCATGTGTCTTTTTCTTTTTTATGTTTATTTATTTTTGAGGGAGAGAGAGGGTGAGCAGGGGGAGGGGCAGAGAGAGAGAATCCCAAGTAGGTTCTGCACTGTCAGTGCAGAGCCTAACGTGGGGCTCAATCCCACGAACTGTGAGATCATGACCTGAGCCCAAGTCACACGCTCAACCAACTGACCTACCCAGGCGCCCCCCACCCCCCTGCAGAGTCCATGTTTCTAAGTTTGCAGCCAGCCAAGAATGGGCAAGTCTGGCCGTCCTGGGGCAGAGCTGACCCCAAAGGGACACATGCGCCCCCTTAACTGAACGGGCTCCTGTAAGGGCCATGAGTCCAGCTAATTCCCGAGAGCTCTGGGGCCCCCTGCAGGGAGGCAAGTGCTGGCTGGGGGGACGCTGCCCAACTCCAGATCTCAGTCCCCCCAGGGCCGTGGAGGGGAGCCCCCCTTTGGGGCTGCTGGTGTTCAGTCTGGCCTCGGGGAGGCTGAGGTGGCCTAGTTCTGGGGAAAGGACCATCGAGAATGTCCCTGTCCTGAGCCGGGGCCCAGCCTTGCCCACTGCTCCCTGCGGCTGTCCCCAGGCCCCCAGAAGGCCTCAGACGGACAGGACCTCGAGCTGGACGGCAGGCAGGAGGAGGAGGACGTGGGCGACAGCCACCATGTGAACGCCCGGCACCTCCTGTACCCCGACTCCCACGTCACGCGCTTCCCAGTGCCCAACGAGAAGGTACCCTGGGAGGTGAGTGCAGGTCCTGGAGCCAGGCGGGATGTGCGGGGCAGAGGGGGAGACTGAGTCACCAGGTCCCCACAGCTAGAGGCAGTGGAGCTGGGATTGGAGCCCAGGGGGCCCAGGGGGCCGCTGACCCACACAGGGAGCCGAACCCCCGCTTCCTCCAAGCGGCTCACTGATCCCAGACCCTGGCGTCCCCAGGGATCCTCGCTGCCGCTTTGTGACTGCAGCTGAGGGACAGCATCAAGGAGGGAGGGAGAGGAAGGACAAGCAGCTTCGTGCCCTCCCCGCCCCCATGGGCTTTCCCTCTGGACTTTCTGGAACGTTCTAGGCTGTGGCCTCCATTCCTTCTCCCAGTCTCCACCAGCTGGAGTCCCTCTGGAGTCCAGCCTCGACCCCGCCCCATCCTGGGGGCTCCCTGGGACCACCAGCGCCGTCGCCAGCCCCCTCGGCTGGGTCCCTGGGTGTGGCGCGCCCCTCAGCCTGCCCCGGCTCAGACCTGCCATGTGCACTCTGGGGTCGGTCTCGGGACCCTTGGCCATGAGCGCTTTGAGGAGGCGCGGCCATTGGTCATCCTGGCTGTGGGGGTGCCGCAGCCACAGGCCAGTCTGAGAGGGGACCACCGTCTTCGTGCAGATGGAGTTTCCCATCTACGAACCGCCCTTCTACACAGACGACAGGAAGGACAAGGGCTTGGTGGACCCCGCGGGGAGGTGAGTGTGCGCAGCCTCGGCCCCGGGCAGGGTGGGGGCGGGACCAGCCGCAAGGTGCTCGGGTCAGGCGAGAGCCCGCCTCCTGCCCGGACAGGCTGCCCTGTTGTGCCCGAGGGCCAGGACCCTCTGGGGCGGCGCCGAGCTGGGGGCACCTGCCGGGGACACGGGCTCTCTGATGGCCCAGTGCCGTCACCGCCCTCTCTTACGGGGACGCGGCCTCCCCGCTCGCCCCCAGTGCCCGGGAGCCTCCGTCCGGCATCAGTTACAACGCCGTGGATGGACCCACAGACCGGAGGAGTTTCCACGGGGTCTACGCGGTGCAGGACGGGCTCCCTCTGTGAGTGCGCCGCCCCCCATCCCGCTTCAGCCTGGCCTCTGTGGGGCGCCTGCGGGGGCTTGCTTCTGGGGTCAGCCGCCCTGTCCTGGCAAACTAGCCGCCTTTCTGGTAAAAGTGGACAAAAGACAAAAGAGGCATTGATGTGAGGCCCTTCTCACACCTCCGGATGCTGGCGTGGAGCTGGGAGGTGCACTCTCCCCGCTGGCCCTGGGCGCGTGGCCCTCGTCCCCGAGGGCCCTTGGTGACTTCCCACGTCTCCACAGGTTCTGACAAGCCTGAGAGGGGCAGTCACGGGGCCAGTGGGGTGGCGTCAGGGGACGGCGGGCACTGTGTCCCGCTGTACCCTGAGTGCCTCCAACGGAAAGATGTCGAGTGACGCTACCATCATGCCCGGCAGTCATCTGACCATCACCTCTGTCGGCGGGGGGGTCCTGGAGATAAAGGAGCCCCCTCTGCCCCGGGTCGCAGCCCCAGAGGCCAGAGGAGGGGGAAGACACCATGAGAACTAGGGGAGGGACCACTGACGGTCTGCGGCGGCTGAAAGAGGGGCGGGTGGGGGCCTCTCGGGAATGTTCTGGAACAGGAGTGGGTGTCTGTGCCTGGAGCCAGAGGCCAGGGAGGGGGTGGCAGGGGACAGTGGGCATGAGCGCGGGGCCCCGGCCGAAGCCAGGCAGACGCAGGCGGGGCCGTGGGAGAGAGCAGGCTGGAGAGCCGCAGAGGGACCCGCAGGCCCTGCCCCTGCGCGCGTGAGGCCTCAGGACGCAAACGCGGGGCACGTGGTGGCATGGGCTGGTCATGCTCTCTGGGGTTGGGATGGCCACGCTAGCACCTGGGCTGGACTTCTGCTCCCAAGGAGACCTCTTTCTTTCCCTGCCAACCCCAAGGTGACCTGGGTCTCCTGCCCCGGCCCTGGAGGCCCTAAAGGACAAGACTTGTCCCCAGGCGGACAGTCCGCAGGGAGGCGGATCCGGCCAGGCTGGTGGGGGGGGTCCTCTCAGGGCTCCAGGCACTGGCTCCTTCCCAGCGTCCCACTGAGGCGAGGCGAGCGCCCTGGGGCCTGAAAGCCCTGGGCCAGGGCGGGGCCAGGCCAAGCGCCTGCCCAGGACACAGGCAGCAGTCTAAGCCTGCGGTCCTCACCAGGAACCCCATGGGCCGCACGGGACTGCGCGGGCGCGGAGCCCTGGGTTGCTTCGGACCCAACCACACGCTGCAGCCTGTGATCACCCGGTGAGTGTGCCACTGGCCCGGCCACTAGTCGCCCACGGGCCCCTCCGCACGCGCTCAGAGCTGGGGGGTCAGATCGCACATGTGTGTGGTGGACCTGGATGAGTGTAAGTGTGCGTGAGAGCGCCTGAGACGCAGGGCAGGGGTGTCCCCGTCCCCTGGGAAACACCCAGGCCGTCCCCACCCCCGGAAGGCGCCCTTTGCTTCCGTGGGTCCCCCTCCCCTAGCGGGCCACTGGGAGAAGGGCAAAGCCGTGGCCAGGCCCCAGGACCGCAGACAAAATGAAAACCCGTGATCCCACCTAGCATTTCCGGAGTAAGGAGGGGAGCACTGGGCCAGCCCAGGTGCTGCTTTGAGGCTTTCGATAGAAAATACTTTCCTCAAAGGCCCGTGCACTGCAGTGCCTCCAGAGGTGTCGAAGCAGGAAAGACATCCTAGCGGTCACTGTCTCGGTTTTTCCCCTGGAGCCGGTGCTGAGAAAGGAGACAGGGTTGCCCCCGCCCAGCCCCCACCCTCCTCGCTGCAGGGGTGGGGGGTGGGGTGCTGACGGCAGAGTCCCTGCGCCGCCCTTTTGCAGGTGGAGGCGGAACCAGGACGGAGCCATCTGCAGGAAAAGCGTAAAGAAAGTGCTGGAAGTGCTGGTAGTGAGGCACCCCCTCTCGGAGCACTGGGCCTTGCCGGGGGTAAGCCGTGCGAGCTGTCCGTCCGGGCCGTCTGTCCATTCCTCCACCCGACTCCCTGACCCAAACCCGGCCCTCCACGGTCCCCGCCCTGGGCCGTCCTGGACTCTGTCCCTGGTTCTGAAGGACAGACCAGACTTCAGCTTTTTAGGAGGGATTCTCCCTCCTGTCCACTCATTTTGCGGTCGTGAAAACGGGTTCAGGTACACTCTGGGGTGAGCACTGCGTCCCGAGCCCGGGCTCAGCGCTGCAGCTGCATCAGGGGCTGGGCTGCGTCTCCTCGCAGAGCTCGTGGCCTTGGGGACAGACATCGCCCCTGTGCAGGTGTCTCAGGCCGGCGCCTGCCTCTTGGTGTGTGGCCCTGAGCTGAGCCCTAAGGACAGGACAGTGGCCAGGGCTGGGGGTGGGGGTGCGTATGGCCCCTCAGCTCTGAAGGCAGAGTGCACCCGGGGTCTTGTGGGGAGAAACATAACTGGGCTGCAGAAGGCCCTGGGCTGGGCCCCAGGATTCACTCCCAGATCTGTCTGCCTGCCCCACCCCCACCCGTGTCCTGGGGGTCCCGGCAGGGGGACCACATCCACAGACAGGCCCTGGGCTGGTGTGCAGCATCGGGGGCCTCTCCTCTGAGCCTGCTCCCAGGGCATCGCGATTTACCCCGACTTGGCACCCACCGTGGCCCAGTGGCTGCTCTGCTGGAGGTGGCCTGCTGGCGGGCACATGTGGGGTCCCCAGGCTGCAGCCCGGATTTGGGGCAGCTCGGCCCCTGCAGCCGCGACCCCCAGCTGAGGGAGCAGCACTCGGACCCAGGCATGGGCTTACAGCGGCCCTGTCCCCTGGCAGGGCGTCTGGCCTGATTCTGCTGCCCTCTTGGGCGCTTTGGCCTCTCCAGGTGGACACTGGCCCGGCCTTAGCCGGCGTCTTCTGAGCAGTGTGCCTGTGGCCGTGACCCTGCTTGGGTCCCCCCCACCCCCACTGCAGCTTCTTGGGGGCACAGGTGTCTCAAGGGACAAATCAGTGGATGTGACGGGGACTTAGACTTTAATAACAAACAGGGTCTCCTGTGGGAGGGGGGGCGGAGCCGGGCAGTGGGGGTGCAGGGCCTGCGTCCCTGGGGCGGGTGGCGTTGGGAGGGGACGGGAGTGCAGCCCGGGGGAGCGGAGGTGAGAGACGGCATGTGGGGAATGCAAACAAGTAGTTAAAACGGGCCCTTCTGCTGGTGGCCAGGGCGCCGGGGGCCCGTGTTTGTGACAGGCGCTCCGGTGCCCGTGTGCGCTCCCGACGTCATGCCTGTGTCCTGACGCACCCCTGCTCGGCACAGGCTGACGTGGGCAATGCACTCTGGACAATGTCTCTCCAGCCCCCAGACAGCCAAGTGGCCAGACACTCATCTGCCTGTGGCTCCAGGGGGCTGGCCTGCTGCCCACACTGGGCAGGCGGCCAGTGCAGGGGGGTCTCCGCACAGCCCTCAGACCTGCCCCTGCCTCCTCTCTGCCCAGGGCTCCCGGGACCCGGGAGAGATGCTGCCCCGGAAGCTGAAGCAGGTCCTCCGTAGAGAGTTCTGGTCTTCCTTCCAGAACCTGCTGACGCAGGGCACAGAGGTAAGGTGGCCTTTCTGCTGTGGTCCCCTTGGTGTGTTTTGGCTGCCCCCCCCACGATGTGCTGGCAGGGAGGGCTGCAGGGAGAGCAGGATGGGACTCTGAGGACCCTGGTCCCCGCCTGCCCCCTGCAGCTCCCCGAGGAAGGAGCTGGGGCCGGCAGGCGTGGCCTTGGGCACCTGCCTTCCCTTTCTGACCCTGTTCTCTCTAAATCCAGGGGGCAGGGCGCCCCTTCTGCCACACATACTCTTGCCCCAAGCACGTGGGTGCACGGGGACCACAGTGTCGGGGTCTCCCGGGGCAGGACGGGTGTTGGGAGGCCAGCGCCCGGCCCCCCACAGCCTGGAGAGGGGGTGCAGCGCGGCCTGTGTTCATCACGATTCTTTTCTCAGTAAGGACAGCGGTGACACGCCCACCTTCACACTCACCCACAGGAGCCCCGCTCCAGACTCTCTGTTTGCTTCTCTCCACGCCTGCCATGGGCTTTGGGGCCAGTTTTCTCTCTGCGCCCGAACACCCACACGCTCTTAATAAAAACGGCCCCACGCGGCGCACATTTCTCTGTAACTTGCTTTTTCACTTACTTTGCAACATACATAACTACAACTTTGCCCCCTCTTTTTCGTGGCCGCGTAGCGTTTTGTGTCAGTTACTCTTACACCCTGTCGCTGGACACGGGAGTCGGTGCTGGTCCTGTTTGTCTCCTTAGGATGAAACAGGCGGTTGCTGGCATTCAGGGTGCTGACCTGTGAACCGGGTCAGGTCGCAGGCCTGTCCTGCACAGGCCCCAGGGACCAGCCCCGCCTCTGTGTAGGAAAGAGTTCCGTCGTTTATTTACGGAGGTGAAATCCATACTAAATTAACCATTTTAGAGTGAACAGGTCGGTGGCATTTGGTGCATTGGCCATGTTGTGCCACCATCACCCCCCTCCTGTTCCAGAACATTCCATCACCCATCAGCAGTCGTTGCCTTCCCCTCCCCCGTTCTCTGGCACCCACTGACCTGCGCCTGTTCTGCGGCCCGGCCCGTAAGGACGCCGGCCGAACGTGGAATCACACAGTTCGCACGCAGGCCCTGGTGTCTGGCTTCTTTCACTTGGCGTGACGTTTGCAAGGCCCGCCATCCCTTTTTCATCCTCCCCAGGAGAGTCGAGGCAGTGTGGATGCCAGGCCAGAGACCGGCGGGGAGCTGAGGGGGGCGCAGGCCCTGCCGGGGGTCGGCACACAGGAGGCCATGTGGGACAGCGGGCTGCACGGGGCAGGAGAGAGCCCGGCAGGGGCCCGGGAGCAGCGGACGGCTGTGCTCAGCGTCCCTGGGCCGGGATGGAGCGCAGGGCACGCGGGGGGCCCCTCCCTCTTGGAGGGAGCTGGGGCAGCCCCACTCACCCCTGCGCTGCCTCCCAGGTGTACAAAGGGTATGTGGACGACCCGAGGAACACGGACAATGCCTGGATTGAGACCGTGGCCATCAGCATCCACTTCCCAGACCAGAGCGACATGGATCTGAAGAGGCTGAACTCTGTACGGGCCTGGGCCGCAGGCTCCTGGGAGGGGGAGATGCGGGGCGAGGGAGCGGGGGCCACTCGAGGCCACGGTGGGGGGATCTGCCTGGCCTCCCCGGGGGCCGGAGCTGCCCAAGACCAGAGATCGGGGCTGCAGAGAGCAGGGGGCTCCGAGAGGCCCAGCGAGGCAGGAGGGCACCAGCAGGTGGCTGGACGGGGGCCCTGGCACGGGACTCCCTGGTCATACGCACCTTCATGGGGATAACGTCCCACTGTCCCTAATCCAGAGCGGGACAGGCAGGCCCAGGGCGCAAACCTGGGGCCGGGTTTATAGGACAGAACCCCCGAGAATAAGGCCGGCTGCCCTTCATCCTCAAGGACTTCCAGGGCTTGGCGGGAGTTTCCCGAGTCGTGCCAGGAGCAGCTGAGCTCTCTCCCCTTTGCTAGAAGGACACAGTGAGGCAGCCCTCGGCAGCCGTGGCAGCCGGAGACCGGGGCGTGGCTGCCCGTGGCCCTTCGGAGCTGCAGCCCTGGGCGGTGGGGCAGAGGCAGGGCCGGCTCCGGAGGGAATCAGGACCCACGTCTGTCCCCGCAGCACCTGCATGCCTGTGACCCCGGGATGTCCGTCCGATGGCAGGTCGTGGACAAGCGCATCCCGCTGTACGGCAGCCACAAGACCATCCTCCGAAAGGTGGCCGCTCTATACGGGGCCTTCTACTGACCGT
The DNA here is from genome assembly GCA_004023845.1 of Helogale parvula. Taxonomy (NCBI): domain Eukaryota; kingdom Metazoa; phylum Chordata; class Mammalia; order Carnivora; family Herpestidae; genus Helogale; species Helogale parvula. The sequence goes on from PJEM01012206.1 coordinate 45,201, forward strand.
GGGCTCGGGTGGCCCCGGCGCCAGGGGCAGGTGGGCTGGTCCCCCCAGGGTCCCCTCGGGGGCTCGGCCTGCCCGGGGCTCAGGCCACCCAAGGCACGTGCCGCCCTGGACTTCGGACGGGCAAGGGGCTGCCGCTGGGGCACCGCGTGGTGCGGTTTGGGAATCTGCGGCCTCTCGCGGCCTCAAGTCGCTGACCGGATGAGCCTGTGAGTCGGAGGGCGTCAGGGCGCCGAGGGAGAGCCGAGGCAGGGCACGGCCTGGCTCTGGTCACACGGCCGCCCCTCATGGTTGACGTGGCTCCTGGGATCCCGCCAGCCGTGGCTGCCCCTGGCGGCCTTGGCCCTCAGCCAGAGCGACTCCCTCCTGGTCACGGCGCGAGCGGCTCGTCCCCCACCAGACGTGCACTGGCGGCCCAAGGCCTGCGTTCACTGGACAGGCAGGAGTGTGGCCTTGTCCCCGAGCCCACACCCCAGAGACGGCGCCCACCGTGACCTCACTCGGACCCTCACCTGCCCTGGGGCGGGGCCCTGTGGGAGCCTCAGTTCACTGCCCTGGCCTCTCAGGCGGGGACCCTTTGTGGGGCAAGAGCCAGGCAAGCACACGCCTCCTCAGGAGGTCAGAGGGTGTCCGCCTCTGTGCCACCCTGGGGATCCATGCAGGGCACTCCCTGTGAGCCCAGGGAGGAGTCGGCAGGGGGCCTAGACGGTGCGGCCGCTCTGCTCGGTGTCCGGGACTCACAGCCACCGGCATAAACAGCCAACGGTCATCGGACCAGGATATGGTAAAGCCCCGCCAGCCTGGCGGGCCTCTTCTGTTTCCCACAGATAAAGTTACAGACGTGGGCCGCGGGCGGGGGGGTGTCTGGGCCACTGGAATCCAGCTGCCCGTGGCCTGTGGGCACCTCCCGTGGCCGTCTCCCACGGGTTCCTGCCCTGCACGCCCCGCAGACTCCTAGCCCAGACTTCATTTCCCCTCTGGCCCGCCCCCACCAGGCCCCTAGTCTTCTCTGTCCCGGACCCGGCCTCCAGCATCGGTCCTAGTGCCTGGCTGGGACCTGGCGAGCCCGTGCCCGGGTGTGGGGGGACTTGGTTTTTTTATCTGGACTCCCAACTAGCATTTAACGGGCAGCACCAAATAAAACCATTTTAGAGTGTGAGGACTCAAAGAATGTGTCAGTCGTGCAGCCTTTCTGAAGGAATTTCTTTTTTTAATTTTAATTTATTATTTATTTATTTATTAATACAATTTATTGTCAAGTTAGTTAACATACAGTGTGTACAGTGTGCTCTTGATTTTGGGGGTGGATTCCCGTGATTCATTGCTTACAAACAACACCCAGTGCTCATCCTGCCAAGTGCCCTCCTCAGTGTCCGTCCCCCATCTCCCCCTCCCCCCACCCCATCCGCCCTCAGTGCGTTCTCTGTATTTAAAAGTCTCCTGTAATTCGCCTCCCTCTCTGTTTGTAACTATATTTACCCCTTCCCTTCCTCATGGTCTTCTGTTAAGTTTCCCAATTTCACTCAGTAGTGAAAACATACGGTATCTGTCCTTCTCTGCCTGACTCGGTTCACTCAGCATAGTGCCCCCGGGTTCCACCCGCGCTGCTGCACGTGGCAGGATTCCATCCTCTCTCGGTGGCGAGCAGAGCTCCATTGCAGATACAAACCCCGTCTGTATCCAGTCATCCTTCGTGGACATTTGGGCCGTTTCCATAACTCGGCTACTGTTGAAAGCGCTGCTGTAAACCTTGGGGTGCGGGTGCCCCTGTGCTCAGCCCTCCTGGATGCTGTGTGTAAATTCCTGGCGGCGCTATTGCTGGGCCGCAGGGCAGGTCTATTTGTCATGTTCTGAGGACCCTCAGAGTGGCTGCACCAGTTTGCGTCCCACCACCAGGGAAGAGGGCGCCCCTGTGAAGGCGCTTCTCCCAGACGGATTCCAGCAGCGGCAGCCGCTGACTCGGCCAGACGGCCGCACCCGCACCAGGGTCCTGCGCCGGCAGCCTACGTAGCAGACGCTTGTTTCCAGTCCTGGAGGCTGGACGTCTGAGACCCAGGCGCCAGCACCCGTCCCTGGCGAGGGCTGCCCTCCTGGCTGGGGGATGGCCGCGTCTCGCCCGGCGCCTGTCCTCGCTGTGCGTACGGAGAGCAGGCCAGTGCTCGGAGTTCCCTCTCACAGGGACACTAATCCTGTCACATCAGCGCTCCACGCATAGCGCCTCATTTAACCTTCATTACTGTGTTCAGGCCCCGCCTCCAAATACAGCCACCGGGGAGTTAGGCTCCAGCATATGAATGTGAGGGTGGAGTGGACACAAACATTTGGTCCGTCTCTCACACACACACACACACACACACACACACACACCTGTGTGTGCAGACACACAGCCCAAGCTCTGCGTCAGCAAAGACACCATTAAGACGCATGGCTGAGTCTGACACCTGCTGAGGCACACCATAAGGAGAGCATTTAATAACCACTTTGCAATAAAAACCCCGACAGTGTCACCGGGAGCCGGCGGCGGAGGGCGATCCCCACGCATCGGTGTCCCCTTGCTCAGGACGAGCTCCCGCTCCCGCGCGCGGGCAGTGAGCTGAGCCACTGTGGGGCGACAGACCCCGACGAGTCAGCGCAAACTGTGCCAACCCCCAGCGGAGTCAAGGGGACCGACGAAATCAAGGAGAAAACACCAGCGGAAGTGGTCACTGCGACACAGGACGGCAGGAAACGCTGAAAACGCATCTGCAGTCAGGATACGTGTCAATCGGGGTTCTCATATTGAGATTAAAAAAACCCCGACTCACTCTGGCTCGTGGCCCGGGGGGGCGGCAGCACGGGGCCCAGCGCCGCCCCCGCTACCGGCCGCCAGATGTTCCCCGAAGCGGACGGCGATGGAAGCTTCGCATGGGTTTTGAGAAGCGATGGCGCAGCCGGGGCTGCGGACGGACCGGGGAAGAGTGGGAGGTGACGGTCCGAATCTGTGGTGGCGATGACAAGGCTTCCCCCGAAACAGGGTGTCTCGGCCCACGGCCAGGTCTGAGTAAGAGGCATTCCGGCTACCGACCATGGATTGCCGGGGAAGGACGCGCGAATCCGGGTGCGCCGTGGATGCTAGGCTCAGCGCTCTCCACTCGGTCGTTGTGGAAAGGGGAGAAGGGTGTTCTAGACTCACTGGCCCAGGAGCCCTGAACCAGCAGAATCCGCAAACTTTTCAGTCTCTCGAAGGAAGAGGATGTCCACCAGCGTGTTGGGAGAAAGCCCCTAAGCAGAAGGTAAGAAACCTGGAACCAGAGTGCCTGGGTCCAGCGTCTTGG
>PJEM01012207.1:0-25000 GCA_004023845.1 Helogale parvula
ATAATCTATTGGCCCCAGGATCCATTCATGCCTAATGCTTGAAAGAGCTAACCTCTGATTTTTAAGTTATATTAGTAAATTAGTCCTCCCTTATAAAGATAATTACTATATGTATACACATATACAATAAAAATTATATATGGTAAGTATGTGCTATATAATAGTAAATACAGTAACTTTTACACTATCTACACTTATGTTCGTAGCATTACTATAGTAATGATATTTGTAGTATTACCCGTTACTACTGCCCTCCACAAGGATAGTCACCATTCTGATTTGTAACACCACAGATTTTATGTGAGTTTATATGAGAGAGAACAATTGTGGAGTCTTGGTTAGCCCAAAGTCTGGAGGACAGTCCAGCAGGCTGAAAACACAGGGGAATTGATGTTGCAGCCCAAGTCTAACAGCAGTCTGGAAGAATTTCTTCTTTCTTGAGGGCCCTCAGTCTTTTTCTCTTAAACCCTTCAACTGATTGGATGAGGCCCACCAATATTATGGCGATTGATCTGCTTTATTAAAAATCTACTGATTTTTAAAATTAAATATTTTTTAATGTTTATTTATTTTTGAGAGAGAGAGAGAGAGAGAGAGAGAGAGAGAGAACGAGCATGGGAAGGGCAGAGAGAGAGGGAGACACAGAATCCCAAACAGGCTCCAGGTTCTGAGCTGTCAGCACAGAACCTGACTCAGGGCTCCACCTTCTGAACCATGAGATCATGACCTTAGCCAAAGTCAGATGCCCAACCAACTGAGCCACCCAGGTGCCCCAAAATCTACTAATTTTTTTCAAGTTTTATTTACTTAAGTAATCTCTACATCCAACGTGGGGCTTGAACTCACAACCCTGAGATCAAGAGTCATATGCTCTACTGACTGAGCCAGCCAGGTGCCTCCCCAAATTGACTAATTTAAATGTTAATCTCATCTAAGAAATGTCTTCACACCAACATCTAGGCTGATGTTTGACCAACTTTCTGGGCACCATGGCCTAACCACTTCAACCCATGAAATTAACCATCACACTATGTGATCAGCTTCTTAGGCCTCTTAATATATAGATTTTCCCAGGCATGTCCTTGTTTCTTTTTTCTTTTTATAATTTATTTGTTGAAGAAGCTGAGTCCTTTCTACTTTTCTTTTTCTGAATGCATCCTCATGGTGTAGTTTCATTTTTTTATCCTATAAATTAATAGTTGGATCTCAAGGTTTGATCAGATTCAGGTTTGAAATTTCTGACCAGGTGGCTTCACAAGTTGGGTGTTTATTCTTTTATCAGGAGGCGCATAATGTCTGGTTGTCTCTCTGTGACATTGCTGGTCATTGATGATTGGTGCCTAGACCCATAAATTCATTAGAAGATTGCAAAATGGCAGTATTCGATTCTATTATTTCTTCTTCATTTTTTTAGTTGCAATGCTTCCAAGAAAATAAATTTAACTTCTATATTAATTGGTTAACTAGTATATAGTTAAAAGTGTATAGGAAAGGCAGGATCAATTTTCTATCTCTTTGTTTACCAGTTTTCAAATAATGAATTTAGTTGACAAGCATTCTCTAAAAGTGACCATTATGAATCCATGAATCTGAACACATTTAATGAACTTGAAACCATATCCTTGTTGACACCTCCAATTGTTCCGTTCTTGGCAAAAAGAAGTCTTTGAGTTGACTCCTGGGTCTTTCTGACATGCCCTTAATAATATTTACCATGCTATCTGGTAGGATCATAAGATGTTCCAGTACATTTCTTGAAGAGAAATGGGATTTATAGTTCACCATCTCAATGTTAGGGATACTAATTATTATTATAAGGCTGTTCCAATCCTTTCAGTGAATAGAGTCAGGAAATTATTTTAAGTTTATTTATTTATTTATTTATTTTGAGAGAGAGAGGGAGAGAGCATGTGGGAGAGGCAGAGAGAGAGACAGAGCAAGCAAGAATCTCAAGCAGGCTCCGCACTTCAATGCAGAGCCTGATTTGGGACTTGAACTCATGAACTGTGAGATCATGACCCGAGCCAAAACCAAGAATCAGATGCTTCACTTATGGAGCCACCCAGACATCGCAGGAATTTTTTTTAGAAGCTAAAATATATCATGAGTTCATATTGCTATTTTTTCTTTTCTTTTTTTTTTAAAGATATTATTTTTTAAAAAAAATCTCTATACCCAACATGGGCTCAAATTCACAACCCCAAGATCAAGAGGTGAATGCTCTACCAACTGAGCCAGCCAGGCGCCACTATACTGATAATTCTAATTCACATTTAGAACTATACATTTTCCTATTCAAACTCTCCTGTCTCATATCCATATCTCTTTTTTCTCTCACTAAGAATTCTGATTTTCAAGGACACCATAGATGAGAGCATCAGATTGTCAAAAGTGTTCTCATTTTCTTTATTCTACATTACACAGAATAAGAGCTACCACTTGTAACATGATTATTATACAGAGTTTTGAATTCTTTTTTATTGTTCTTTGTTATCCTATGGAAGACTAGATATATATTTAAATTAATTTTATTTTTAAAGATTGCTTTAAGATTTTAATTTTGTATGTTTCCCAAGACTTTTATTGGTAAGGATGTGCACTGTATATGTCTCTGCCAACAAAATTATGTGGCTCATGGAGCGTCCTGGCCCTCTGCCTTTTTTTTTAAGCTTCTTTTCTCGTCACTTCTTTTGGAAGTTTACTTTAAAGTTCTTTATATTTATTTATTTGTTATGTTTATTTATTTATTTTGAGAGAGAGATAGAGCACATGAGTGGGGGAAAGGCAGAGAGAGAAAGAGAGAGAGAATCCCCAGCAGATTCTGCACTGCCAATGCAGAGCCTAATGTTGGGCTTGAACTCACAAACTATGAGATCATAACCCAAGCCAAAATCAAGAGTAAGACACTTAACCAACTGAGCCACCTGGATGCTCCCAAGGTCTTTATAATCTTAGAAAGTCAGATTTCAAAACATTATCACAGATAACTTATGTTTTTTATTCATTTTTTTCCTAATAAGAAGACCTTGATGAACACTAGCCCAAGTTAATTTCTCTCTATTTTCACAGGACGGTTGTCCTTGATCTTCCAAAACTGTATCTGATCAAAAAATCCAAGATTTTTATAATGTGGTGCATCTGTGAGTATTAGATTAACTCCAATATCCCAGTTACTAAGGGCAAAAGTATGCTATTCGTCAACTATGTAAGATAATGACAATCTCTGGGAACTGAAGTCCTTGCCAAGATTTTTTTACTCCAATAGGGTGTTAGTGACATCTCTTAAGAAATTACAAAAAATCTTGCAAATCCATCCCCTTAGGCTTTAACATAAGAACTTTATCTTTGGTATAGTCCAATGACTTTAGTCTAGGATAGACTGTCCAGTAAGGTAGATGCTAGCTACATGTGGCTGTTTAAATTTAACAATAGCTAAAATAAAATAAAATAAAATAAAACATCTAGTTCCTCATTACACTAACCAATTTCCAGTACTCAGTGGTCATATCACTAGTGGCTACTGTACTGGAGAGCACATATTAGAACAGTTCCATCATTGCGGAGTGATTCTGATTTAGAAAATCATAAGATCTGTGAAAGAGGCAACACAACTCCTTGGTTTTCGTGGTGCTCCTGATGAACCTTCATTATGTCGATGACAGTGATGATGATGATTGATAGTTATAATAATTATAAGACTATTACCATTTATTTGTTTTCTTTATACATTATACCAGGTACCGTACTAATCTCTTTTCAAAGACATCTCATGTTCCCCTCTCATCAGCCATAGGTATTCTCATGTTCATTTTGCAGCTGAGGAGACTGAGGATTTGCAGGAGTCCAAGATCACCTAATTTTCATCTGCTGGACTGGAGCTGGTGTTTAGAGCACGTCTGCCTGACTCCAAAGCCCATGTGTTAAGTCGTTCTACCATATACCACATACCCTCTCTGGGTGGCTCAGTCGGTTAAGCATCTAACTCTTGATTTTGACACAGGTCATGATATCAAAGCTCATGTTGGGCTCCATGCTGACAGTGCAGAACCTGTTTGGGATTCTCTCTCACTCTCTCTCTTTCTTTCTTTTTTTTTTTTTTTTAAATTTTTTTTTAATGTTTTATTTTTGATACAGAGAGAGACAGAGCATGAAAGGGGGAGAGGCAGAGAGAGAAGGGGACACAGAACCGGAAGCAGGCTCCAGGCTCTGAGCTAGCTGTCAGCACAGAGCCTGATGCGGGGCTCGAACCCACGAACGTGAGATCTGACCTGAGCTGAAGTCGGAGGCTTACCCGACTGAGCCACCCAGGCACCCCTCACTCTCTCTCTTTCTGCCTCTCCCCTGCTCTCTCTGTCTCTCTTTCTCAATAAGTAAATAAACTTAAAAAAAAAAGAGAGGAGTGACATAAATTATGGAAGATGAAGTCAGAGATGCACAACATAAAACCTCTCAAGCCTGTAACTGTTTTTAGCTAAAATAGCCCAAGGTAAAGTAACTCAAACCTTGGTTTTTGAAAATAATAGAATGTTTTAAAAATCATATTCATGTAAAAGAAAGATGTAACTTCATATTTGAAAAAGATCTAAAATGATGTTGAAAATGGAAATGGCTTGAGCTATGACTCATTTGCAAAGTTTTGTTAGAGAAAATAATATATAATTATATATATTATAGTGGTTACTGAGTGGCTTTATAATATATAATTATAGTGTCTTGTAGGCAGAGATGCCTTTGCCAACCTCTACCTGTGACCTTGAACAAATTCTTCCCCAATGTAACCCATTATCTGTAGAGTGGGAATTACAAGTGTGGCGTACCACATTGGACAGTTGTGGAATTAAAATGAGATTGTGCAAACAAAATGTCTATCATCATATGTGGCTTATAGTAAATGCTCTGTAACTCATACTTTCTTATTCTTATTATTTACTAACATGTTGCTTCTTTGCAATTGACATGGCATCCCAAATGGCTAGGCCAGGGTAGGGTCAACTGGTCTTAGGCTGCGTGGGGACCCCACCTACGACTTTATTAGTCCCCAGCAGGTCTGCCTCAGTAGTTAAGAAGACAACATGTTGTTTCCAATCTATCCCGAAGGAAGAAGTACCAACAAGGATGACTAAAAGTCAGGGTCTTGCGTAAACTGAGCTGATGACCAGATCATAAGCTTAGTCAGAGCTGCAGTGAGAATCATTTGAAAAGTTTTTGAAAAATAATCTCCAGATGAATTAAATCAGAATCTTGGGGTATAGGGCCTAGAATCAGTATTTTTAAGAAGAGATTCCCCAAATGATTTTAGTGTGCAATTAGGATTGAGAGCGATTTTACCCGATAGTGTGTAAGGTTTCTGCCAACATGCGGAATATCTCCTAGAAGTCCTCAGGCATGAACTCCTTAGCCTCTGATCGCCTACCCACATCTGTCTCTTCAGGGGCTCCCGTCTCCCTTTTATGAAGATGGTGACTTTATCCTTACAAAGCTGAAGGCTTACCGCCCAAATTGTGCCGTGCCTCCTTGAGGCAATGACTTCTCGAGTAATTACTTCTCTTCCTGTATCTTCATCCTCTCTGCTTTCTAAGGCCTCTTTCTCCCAGCAAATAAACAGATTCATATGATTTTCATCTTGAAACACACACACACCCTAAAGCCAAATCAAACCAAAATAAACAGATCCTTTTATGGTTCTGTGTCTCCCCATCGGACTACTGTCAAAAGTGCTGATAAACGCTGCAGTTCACGGGCCTCCGGTTCATAGTCCAGCTATCAGAAAACACGTTCCTCACACCACACTTTTTATTTAACCTCCCCCCACTGCAGGCTTGCCCTGCTCTGTCTCCCTGAAACTTTCCTCGGCAATGTCAATAAACGCTGCTTTCTTATGGTTCTCACCTAATAAGACCCTGCTGACTTCACTCTTATTCTTCTTTTTCTTCCCATTTTATTGGGGTCAAATGCTTACAATACAACATGTGTATTTAAACCATTTTAAAGAATACATTCATAATGTTATACAACCATTATCATTATCTAGTTCCAGAACTTTTCATCATCACAGACAGAAACCTCATACCCACTAAGCAGTCACTCTTCTCTCCCCATCCTCAACCAACCTCTGGCAACCACTAATCTCTAGGGATTTTCCCATTTTGCCTCTTGTCTCTAATAAAATAAGGCCTTTATGTGACTGGCTTCTTTCATTTAGCATAATGTTTTCAAGGTCCACCAATACTGCTTTCTTTTTATAGCTGAATAATATTCCATTGCATGGATATACCACATTTTGTTTATCCATTCATCTGTTGATGGACATTTGGGTCATTTCCACCTTTTGGCTATTGTTGAATAAAACTGCTATGAACATTCATGCCTGTGTTTTTATCTGAACACCTGTTTTCAATTCTTTGGGGTCTCTTCCTAGCAGTGGAGTTGCTGAGTCATGAGAACCCATCAGACTGTTTGCCACAGTAGTTCACAATTTTACCTTGCCACCAGGCATGTTTGAGAGCTCCAATTTCTCCACATCCTTGCCAACATTTGTTTTATTTTGTTTCGAATTATGGCCATCCCAGTGGGGGTAAAGGAGTATCTTATTGCCAATTTGATTTTCATTTTCCTGATGTCTGATGACGTTGACCATCTTTCCTTATGCTTGTTTGCCACTCGTACATCTTCGGGGAAATGTGTATTCAAGCCATTTGCCTGTTTTTAAATTGGGGTGTCTTTTTGTTGTTGAGTTTCTCATTCTTTTTGTTTTGTTTTGTTTTTAAAGATTTTATTTTTAAGTAATGTCTATGCCCAACATGGGGCTCAAACTCACAACCCTCAGATCAACAGTCGTACACCTCACAGACTGAGTCAGTCAGACGCCCCTCGTTCTTTTTTTAATCCGTGTTTTTAGTTAATATTTTTCACATGACAAAAGAAATAGGTGCTTGCTAAAGATGGGAAACAGTACAAGAGTGTAAATAGAATATTTATCTCCCTAGTTTTCCATAACAGCACTCTTTCTTGATTTTCTTCCCACTTCTCTTTGCAAGTTTCTTCTGGCTTCTTTCTATATTCTTGCTCCTTCTCCTGACCTTTTATTGGCAGAGCACGCCAAAATTCTGTGCTCAGTCCTCTTTTCTTCTTCTTCTTCTTCTTTTTTAATGTTTTATTTATTTTTGAGAGACAGCGTGAGCAGGGAAGGGTCAGAGAGAAAGGGAGACACAGAATCTGAAGACAGGCTCCAGGCTCTGAGCTAGCTGTCAGCACAGAGCCCGACGCGGGGCTTGAACCCACAAATTGTGAGATCATGACTTGAGCCGAAGTCGGACGCTTAACTCACTGAGCCACCCAGGCGCCCCTCTTTTCTTCTTACTGTAAACATTTCCATTCATAACTCTAATGATAACTCCAGTTCTGACTTCTTTTTGAGTCTAGAAGGCAGAGTATACACAACCAGACATCACCACTTAAATATCTCAAAAGGATCTCAAACTGAAAATGTCCCCAAATTACTAACTACCTCCATAAATCTGCTGTTTCTCCCATTTTTCTTTACGTTTAAAGTTTTTTTTTTTTAAAGTAGTAATTTCTACACTTAGTGTGGGGCTCGAACTCATGATCCTGACGCCAAGAGTTGCATATTCTTCCAACTGAGCCAACTCAGACCTCTCTTCCATTTGTCTTCCTATAAATGAGTGGCACCAATATCTGTCAACCTCCTTGCCCAAGCAAAATTCCAGAGTTACTTCAAGATTTTTTCCCCTTCTATTCACATCTAATTAATCAGTAGCTCCTGTTGATTCTGATTTCTGAATGTCTGCTTCATCTTTCTCCTTTTCCAGCCTTAGTACCGCTGTTATGGTTCAGATCTTCAGCACCCATTGCCTGCACTACTGAAGTACTTGGTCATTGTTCTGTTCTGTCTCTATGTCTGTTCTCTCCCAATTTACTTTATACATTTTCCAAATAAACAGCTGATCATGTTATGTAAAATTCTTCAACTAACCTCTATGGTGTATGGAATAAAAATTATAGTTTTAAAAATTATTTATTTTTGGGGGCACTTGGGTGGCTCAGTTGGTTAAGCCTCCGGCTTCGGCTCAGGTCCTGATCTCGCAGTTCGTGGGTTCGAGCCCCGCGTTGGGCTCTGTGCTGACAGCTAGCTCAGAGCCTGGAGCCTTCTTCAGATTCTGTGTCTCCTTCTCTCTATGACCCTCCCCTGTTCATGCTGTCTCTTTCTGTCTCTCAAAAATAAATAAAAAGCAGAAAAAAATTTAAATTATTTATTTTCTTAATAAAGTATTTTTATTGTATTTTTTAAAGTTTATTTATTTTGAGAGAGCAAGGAAGTGTGTGTGTGCGAGTGGGAGAGAGGCAGAGAGACAGAGTGAGAGAGAGAATCCCAAGCAGGCTCTGTGCTATCAGCACAGAACCTGATGTGGGCCTTGATCTCACAAACTGTGAGATCATGACCTGAGCCAAAAGCAAGAGTTGGATGCTTAGCTGGCTGAGCCACCCAGGCAGCCCACATTTCTATTTAATGTAAGCTCTATGTCCAATGTGGGGCTTGAACTCATGACTGAGCCAGCCAGGTGTCCCTAATTTTTTTTTTTTATGTAGAAATAGCCAAAGTTTTACTTTTTAATATTTAACAGCAGAATAGACCAAGGTCCAAGATGTGAAGTTACCATGTTAAAAAATTGGTGGGGCAGGAAGTGGAAATCACTCTTTAAACTAATAAAATTGTATGTGATAAGAAGAATACACAGTTTATGAAAAAATTAATTCTGAAGACATTCTTTTAATATAGCATAAAATGAATTTTGCAATTTGTCCTCAGAATTCTGTTCATACCTCATTTCTGTCATATTTTATGTTCCAATAATAATAAACTACTTGTATTTTCTTAAGCAGACTAAATTATACAAAGTTCTGTGTCTTGGCATGACATTCTCTCTACCTGAAACTGTTACTCTTTTCATTTCTTTTTATTCTTATTCATTTTCCTTTATTTTTTAAGATTTTATTTTTAAGTAATCCCTGCACCTAATGTGGGTCTCAAACTCACAACAACGAGATCAAGAGTTTCATACTCTCTTTAAAAAATTTAAGAAAGTGGGGGGCACCCACGATGGCTGTGTTCCATCACTAAAAAAACTTGAGTGAAATTAAATGATGGCTATATGCAAATCCTTCATCATCAGAAAACAGTATATTTGTTTGTCATCATGAGAACAAGCTGTAAACTAGATATAAAAGCAACAGAAAGATTTATTACTCTTCCATCTTTTGTAAGCAAGCTCTAGGTATTAAATAACCTCTTGAGGGACAGAATTTTTCCTTTTACCATTAGCAACTGAGTCTCTATCTTTAAAAATGTTGCTCAAAACTTTTGTACTATAAATCTTACAAAAACTTGCATATTAATCTCAGAGATATCCTTAGGCGTGTTTTGATAACTCCAAATAGCTATTTTAAAATTGTAAATCAGAACTTTTTATGGTATCAGATTCCCTGAAAAAGCATGCAATGCATTTCCTTTATTTTTTTGAGGACTGTATTTGGCTTAGGCTGGTTCCAAAGCATAGTGCTTTTATTTTATAAGCAAGCGTTATCACATTTTACTTGACTTTAATGTCATTGCCTTTTGTTTTCGAACTGTCCTTGAAAATACTAATGGTTCATGGATAAAGTTATTTGGAAAAGTGATTTCATGCTACTGAGGAATGTCAGTTGAAAAATCAGCCAGAAGTAAGACAATAATATCTTGAGCCTAAAAATCTGGTCATTCTATTACACTGTTAGTGCCTATGCTTGCTGGCATAGACTCTGAAATGCAGGTGAGAAAACTAAGCTGTCGTCTTAGCTCTGGAGGATGGTATGAGGATTAGGGAGATAAGAGTTAGACTGGAGGGTTCACCAGCAAACAGATCAGAGTTTCTTCTCTTTAATGGCTAATGCACAACATTTTGGCAAAACCACCATATTTCTTACGAGATGGCTGAGACTTTGTCTTCTGATGCAGTTTGGAGGCCATCGAGAAGTGGGCATGGCTCTCTCCAAAACAGCCTTAAATCATTGCTCCCAGTTTCATCTTTGTTTCCATGATGCTGGCTTTCTCCTATTGAATTAATCCATCTTTCGGGAACCATTTGGTGAGAGGAAGGGTGAACAACATGAGAGAAAAGAGAGAAGAATGAGGAGACAAAGAGGGAAGAGAATCCCAGGGAGGGAAGGAAAAATGGCAGGGTGTAGGTGAGGGCACCTGGCTGGCTCAGTTGGTAGAGCATGTGACTTTTGATCTTGGGGTCCTGAGTTCAAGCCCCATGTTGGGTATATAGCTTACTTACAAAAATCAAATGGGTTTAATAAAAACTTTTTAAAAATCAATGTCACAAACACACACAAAGAATGGCAGGTGTAGAAGAAGAGGAAAAGGGGAGAAAGAGAAAAAAGAAAAAATGTATGTGTGTATGTGTGTGTGTGTGTAGAAGAGACAGACATAGGTGGGGGTTGGGGAGAGGCAGAGGAAACAGAGAGAAAAAGATAATAGGTGATATCCAGTGGGTTTTCTGGCAACTTTCACCTTATCAAAATAAGTGGAGACAAATTAAAGTCTTCCCTTGAAAGTTCTCTCAAGTTATTTTTCCTTGAAGATGAGGTAAAATGTCAACATTCTCCTAGGAAATTTAATAACATAAGGGAGTATATATTGTTACTTGGCCTTTACTTAATAATTATTTCAAAAACTTGGAGTAGGAATAATTTTATTTAAAAGTAGTGACTATATTAGTGGTGCCTAGCTGACTTAGTCAGTAGAGCATGTGACTCTTGATCTCGGGGTCTTGAGTTCAAGTCTCACATTGAGTGTAGAGATTACTTAATAATAAATTTAAAAAATAAAAATATTTACTATATTATATCATAACACTTATCCCTGAGCAGAACAAATACAAAAGCAAAGCTCATTTCCACACCCTCCCCACACAAAATAATGCCATTTTCAGAAGAGAAGGAAGACATCCATACCTTTTCCTTTTGCTCTTGCTGATATGAGCGAGTGGCCCTATCCTCCTGAGCTTCATAGACCAAGGCTGACCAAGACTTCACAGAGTCAGTGTTTGTTAGATGCCTTGTCAGCATCAAGTTCATCTTTTATTCTTCCCAACAGTCTCTAGTTTCCTTTCGGAGTCTATGTGATTTTATGGAAGCTGACCTCACTGCATCTTAGTCAGGGGTAGAATAGACCCAGCCAATCACCACATTCTATCTTCTTGACTGCAGCAATGGAAGCAAGGGTCAACGTGTGAACTGAGCCAACCATACAGTGACTATAGAGAATTTTCTGGAAATTCTGGAACAAAGTTGCTCTCTCTGACACAAAGAAGAAGGCATAGGGCTACAGAATCTACAAGCAGCCATTTTGGGAATAGGAGTGGAGCCAGTCTTGGATGAAGCTGACATGCATTGATGGAAAGCACTCAGCCAGGTCTTTTGGATCTCCTTGAGGTATTAAATCAAGCCTCATCTACTATATCCCTATCTCTGGATTTTTTTTGGTTGTATGTTCTTTTCTGTATTATTTACTATCGACCTGAATGTAATGTAAATATTTTCCTTTCAGTAAAGCGATTATTCTGCCAGAGAGAGCCATTACTATACTTTCTGTTTTAAGCAATGATGTCTATTCTTTTTGAAAAGATCCTGGGACAAGCAGCAGCAGAATTTTATATTGGGAAGATACTTTCAGACATTGCAGAAAATAGAATTATCTTCTGGTGTTGGTCAAGGGATTTCAGTCTGGGATTCTTCTAAGAATATCCCTCTTGCTATAAGATACTAAAGCTTTGGAGCTCCTGGGTGGGTCAGTCAGTTAAGCGGCTGACTTCAGCTCAGGTCATGATCTCATCATGGTTCGTGGGTTCGAGCCCCGCATCGGGCTCTGGGCTGACAGCTGAGAGCCTGGAGCCTGTTTCAGATTCTGTGTCTCCCTCTGTCTCTGCCCCTCCGCACTCATCCTCTGTTTCTCTCTGTCTCAATAATAAATAAAAACGTTAAAAATTTAAAAAAAAGATACTAAAGCTTTTTCATGATTAAAATTATATTGTAACTTGTTTCTGATTTATCATATATAATATGTGAAAGAAATTGATGTATAAAAATTCACTAATGAAATAGTGTGAAGATTAGACAGAATCTTTTGGACTAGGGTAAATTTTTCATACTTGGAAGTCAAAAAACAGAGTATAATATATTTCTACTCTACAACTGTTCCTGGAGCCCTTAGTTTATGCCTGGAACCTTCTAGATCCTACAGACTCTACAGAGGCAGGCAGATAAAACAGACTTTACTTTCAAGAAGTTTCTAGTCCCAATGGGAAGGATTAGACATGGGCTTAAATTAGATTAGCAGTAGCTGTCATTATTAGCTATACTTATGAGTAAAAAGAAACAAATATCATAATAAAACTATAAAGTGGTGTGGGGTTTGAATGAAGGAGAAAGACCATATAATTGGGAGAGAATGGGAAGAGGCAAAGATAGGTTTCATGGACCTTTTGCCATGTGAGCCGGGTTGTGAAGAATAGCTACTTCTGAAATTCCCTATCCTTTGTTGCTTCTTCCTGTGACACCCTGTCCTTTCTTCTTTAGCAGTGACTCACATGTTTATTTAATGGTCCATCTCACCACGCTATAGATTTCATGAGGTGGGCCCCATGGTCCACTCTAGTTTGCTGCCCATTATATTTCTGGTGCAAAGCTCAGGGCCTGGTACAAAGTATGTCGTCGATAAAAATCTGTTGAATAAATAAATGAACAATTAGATGAATGATGGACAACACTAGGTACTATTACTGAATGCCTATTATGTAACACTCACTGTGGTCAGCAAATAGATGATCAAATGTACTGCATTCAACAATAATATGAGGTACATTTTATATCAACTTTATGAAGGAAGAGATGGAGGACTACAGAAGATAAGTAACTTAGCCAGTGCCGCACCACAAGTGCCTGGCTCTAGCCAGACCCAAGGAGGTCCTTCTCCGAAGTTTGACCTGTCAATCACTGCACAATATTGCTTCCCGCGCATTATGTTCTACTATGTGCCAATTATTTGACACCCATTGCCTCATTTTATTTTCTCATTTATTTCTACAACAACCCTGTGAGTTAGTTGTTACTAGCCGCATTTAATAGCTGGGAAACCAGATTCGGGGATGTTTATTCATTCACTCAACAAATATTTATTATCTGTCCACCAATTGCCAGGCACTATGCTACTCTTGGAGACAGAATAGTGAGACAAACAGACATCATCCCCTGCCCATGTGGAACTTAGGGACTCAGAGGGGAGGCAGACAGGGAGCAGATGCACAATAACAAACTGTGAGAAAGGCTGCAAGGGAAAGTCAGGGTGTCCTGGGGACCTCATGGCTTCAGTGAGGCCCATGTGACTCCAAAGCTCTCAATTTTGTATAACTTTAAAAAAATTTTTTTTCAAGTAATTTATTTATTTATTATTTGAGAGAGAGTGCAGAAGCAGGGAAGAGGGGCAGAGAGAGAGAGAATCTTAAGCAGGCTCCACTCTTAGTGAGGAGCCCAAGTCAGGGTTCAGTCTCATGACCGGGAGATCATGACCTGAGCCGAAATCAAGAGTCAGATGCTTAACCGACTGAGCCACCCAGGTACCCCTCTTTTTGGTCTATAATAACATGGTGGATAAGACTTGCAATGGCAGAGAGGAAGGACAGGAGTGGCCCCCAAAGTACAACTCTCTGGAGTGACCAGAGAAGGCGGGGAGATATGTGTAGGAAATAATGTGAGTAGCAGAGGCTGGAAAAACCGCCGAGCGTTGAGTGTCTGGTGAGGGATTGTCCTTCATAAGGAAGGCAGCGGAGAGCCATTCTTCAACAGGTTTTGAATGAAATCTCAATCAAAATATCTTTTTAGGGAAGACTAACTTAAAAAGCAGAATCGGGGACAGAGGTGGCGGTGGGGGGAAGACCTACTGACTGGTTTAACATGGCACATGCAGTACCTAAGTTCGAATTTATTTTCTCTCTGTTTAGTCAGTGTATTAGTTAGGATGTAGGCTTAGGTGAAAACACAGGGGTTTTAACAAGATAGAAGCATATTTTTCTCTTACATAGAGGTTGGGCTGAGACGGCAACTCTGTTCCCGAAAACCATTAAGGGTTCATTTTATTTTGGTTTGAAGAGGGAAGGAAAGGGGTAGAAGGAAGACCTGCCACTTAGGGACCCGACAGGGAGGAGGTTGCACATGTCACTTTCGCTCGCTTCATCCTGGCCAGAGAGGAGTCTGAGAGCTGCAGTCGGCAGTTATAAGGAGGTGTGTAAACGTCATCTCTGGTTTGCTGTCTGCATGCCTTCGGGCAAAAGTCCACAACTATGGGAAAAGAGGGCGAGATTATCAGGATTTGACCAGCAGTCTCTGCCATACTTGGAGGCTTCTCCTCTGAAAATGAGAAATTTTGGTGACTCATTTGCTCCTATTAGAAAAGCATCCAAAATTGTTTTTTTAATTTTTTTAGTGTTTATTATTTTTGAGAGAGGAAAAAAAACAGAGCAAGCATGGGAGGGGCAGAGAGGGAAGGAGACACAGAATCAGAAGCAGGTTCCGAGCTCTGGGCCCAACATGGGATTGGAACTCACCTACCGAGAGATCATGATCTGAGCTGAAGTTGGCCACTTAACCCACTGAGCCACCCAGGCGCCCCCCCAAAAGCATCCAAGTTTTTAAATAATGTTGAATTTTCTTAAATTTTCTTAACATTTATTTATAATTGAGAGACAGAGAGAGACAGAGCATGAGCATGGGAGGGGCATAGAGAGAGGGAGACATAGAATCTGAAGCAGGCTCCAGGCTCCGAGCTGATAGCACAGAGCTGGATGGGGGGCTTGAACTCACAGACTGCGAGATCATGACCTGAGCTGAAGTCGGATGCTTAACCAACTGAGCCACCCAGGCACCCCTAAATAATGTTGAATTTTTAAAGAATTTTTAAAGAATTCAACATTACTTAAAATTGTTAAAGAATTGTTTTTCACATACTATAGAAAACCAAGTAAAATTTGACAGTTTATAAGTCTATTTAATAACCCAGAAAGCAAAATCCATTCTAATTCCATTGAAAATGATGTAGAAAAACTATATTTTAAAATAAATTACCTAGAAAAAGATAAGGCAAGTTATTTAGGACTGCAAAAGATACTATTTGACACTCTGATATTAATATTCACATTAGTGATACTATTATTTTACATTAATATTGCATATATTTTCCTTCTCCCTTAACTTTCCATTAAAAAGGAACACTCCATTCCTTAGTGGAAGACTTAAAATCATTTTGGCCAAACTTGAAGAACGAGCAGTCAAAAGAAAATGCCTCTGTGTATGGGGCGTTCCCATCGTGGCAGGTTCTAGGACATGAGTGGGTTCTGCCAGGAACCAGGACAGGAAGGATTCCACTGGGAGGAGGGGGCTGAATGGATGCACTTCCTGGGTCACGGCTGGGGCGGCAACGCGCAATATCCACTCCGTGGAGTACAGCACATTTGCTGTCCTGGGCGGCCCTTAATTTTAGTTCATTTTCCTGCACCTATTTATTTGATCGCTCATTAATTGCCTCTGAGCAGAGAAAAATGTTTCCTTTAAGAAGGTTAAACAAAGAGTTTATTGACATAAGTGAATTGGTGGAAGAAAACATTATTAAATAAAAGACACTTATTTAAACACCAAATTAATCATTTAAAGGCAAATTAGAGGTCATATCCCCTCCTAACTAAACAATGTTAACCAGTAATGAGATATCCATTTTAGATATAAGCCCACTTTCAGATTCAGTCTGCTGGCTGAGCTGTGCCTTGGTTTTCCAAGTGTTCAGAGGCCATAATTACACCGACGCTTTAAATGTCAGTATTTTAACCCATATTCCATCTATAATGTGATAATGTGAGATCACTTTTCATTATATAATTAAAAACTAAATAAATAAAGCTGCTCTTTCATTCCAGCAGGAAAGACGACCTGTACTCTGAGAGAAGAACCCCCGCCCCCACCAGTGGAGATAGACTCACCTTGGGCTCTGGCTCCAATTACTGAACTTCTCACACCACCTGTGCTTGAGAGTGCTCTTGGCATTGGTCAAGTTGATCTGGCGGGACCACAGGTAACTTTTCAATATCCTAGCTGGGGCCATATGCCCGGACTGCACCCAACCCTCTTTCAGAACTCCAATATGTAAGCTTCAGAGACTGAAGAGAAAGACACAGCGAGTTTTGTTGTGGGAGAGGTAGTGCGGTCACTGCGGCGGTCTGGTATTTTTAGCTTGGTAGTTGGAGGGTGTCACAACTGCCTCCCCACCTCCAGCACCTTTGTCTCGCAGCCACAGGGCAATGCCCCATGCATCCGTCCACCGCTGGGCTCACATTAGCTGGACTTCCAACCGCCATGACTGTTGAGTGCTGACAGGTACTGAAGATTCACACTCCAGGCTCTTCCATTCCGAAACCGACGCTGATGCCAGCAGCTTTGTTCTGCGGGGCGCTGAAGTTTCGTTTGTAAGCCAGACAGGAGTCAGGACATTTTTAAGATTAATCCAATCTGACGTTAACCCACCCCTGTTGGATAGGACCATCAGATGGTCCTGCAGATTCTTTTTTATAAAAATATTTTATTGTGCGTATGTGGAGGAGATGGGGAAGGGACTTCCAATGGATGAGAACTTGATGGGTGCATATTCTTTGGAGGCGTTCATTTCCGACTGATTTTTCAACCCCCTTTAAGTAATTATTCTTGCTTTCATAATAATTGTCTAGATTTAACTTGGTTTATCAATGCGTATTGCTTACCTTAACTCATTGCTGCCCCTTGCTTGGGTAACCTATGCTTTTTGAAGGCATGGGACTGGATTCAGGCTTTAAAGGCCTGAGGTAACTCTTGGAAATATCATCCAAAAATCTGAGTCTCACTGTTCCCACCACATACTAACCGGAATTATGGCCTCCTCCAAATCCTATTCTCCTCACAACCACATGACTTCTTTTTTGCAACCGAGACAAGAGAATCAGCTTGTGACAAAGTGCACACCAGAGAAGGTATATCTCTATAATGTGGGTGGGCAACAGAATTTAGGATTCTACAGGCTTATGCCCAACCTGTTATTTGAAGGCTAAGAAGCAGTAAAGGGAAAAGTTGGTTCAAGCAATCCCAATACTGCTCATTAACTGGGAGACAGAAAGGAATAAAATAGGGCTTTCCTGATTATTTCAGGAGCTCTCTCCCACTTCCCCACGCCACACCCCCCCCCCCCCCCCCCCCCCATCAGACATTTAGACTGAGGAAGAAAGGCACTTTGTGTTTAAGGTTAATCAAGTTTCAGTACAATTTTTTTTTCAAACTAGAATCACACTAATCTTTTTTTCTTGCTCTAATGTGTGGCTGTTGAAATCCTCAGCTGTGATAAATTAAGCTACTTATTAATCTAATTATCGTACATTCATCCTAGAAACTTTCATGTGACTTGAAAAGGCTATTCAACCTTTTCCCTCCCCTCCTAAAAAGGGCTCAACCTTGCACCAATTAAGATCATTCTGAAGTAAGGCTTTAAAAAAGCTTTCTCTAATCACCCAATGGAACATGGACCAGTGGAAATCAAACTCAGAGCTCTGGGAAAAAGTTTAGCATTCCTTTCTGTCTGCCAACTTTTATGGTTTCATTGCACAAGGGAGGAAGACGCCATTTTCCTATTTAGTTGGTCTTTCACTGACCTCCAAATAAAGTCCATGTAATTACTGAGCAAATAAAGTTGCAGCATGTGTTTTAAAAATCAATTGCCATTCTTGGACTATAGAAATGTAACAATACACAGATTTGCCGGAAAATGCCCAGCACCGACCATATGAACTAAACCCTGTACTGTATCCGTACAATGGAGTGGTTTTGACCCTAAAGCACATATTTACTATGCAGATTTTTAAAAGGGTTTCTTTTATGACTTATCTATTGATATTAAAATGTCCCCATGCTAATATAGGTTCAATTTAGGATTAAAAATATGTTGCAAATGTATCATATCTTAAACATCCATTCATCGCCAAATGCCTCACTTCTTTTTTTAAATGATGGCATAAATGGAGCTATTTTACATTCAAATTAAACTAGCTATTAATTTGAATGCAAAGCAGCTCAATGTACAGGATGCAATTTCAATGACAGGTTTACCCCAAGACAGAACGCGGAGAGAGTCAACATGGGTGAGTCCTGGTGGATTGTCCCCTACTTCTGGTGCCTGGCAAACTTGCTCACTGTGAATAGTTTTTGAAGTGAAGATTAAAAGAGTGGAATTATAAAGTATAATTACATTTTATTGAAACTCTAGAAATCAGAAAAAATTCAGCAGGAAACTTTTAGTGAAACATGATGTGTTGTCATTATCATTAAAAGATAAAAGTTCCATACTGTTTTTATCTGTTTATTTGGAAGAAATCCAGCCTTTACAGTTATGCAGGAAACAAAAAGCGGGAATGCAGGAGTAATTATTAAAACTGTGTGATTTGTTATCTCAGCTACTGTCTTTCCAAATGGTAATACGATATCAGCAGCTGCAGACGGTGGCTGATTTCCTCTATTAGTAAACAAGTGCTTTGGAGACCTGTGTGGGGCACTTTAAGCTCGCTACTCCCCGAAGTGCTGTCAGGCTTAACTACTAATCCATGGTATTTCAGAGCACTGGAAATTCATCTTTATAAAACCTGAACAAAAAAGGGAAAAAAGCCTGGAGGGCATGAGCTCCCTCTGGTGAGACAAATGACATGTTCATTTATTAATGAAACAATAACCCTGGAAAGAGGATCAAAGCACATTCCATCCTCACTTTACAATCCCCAATTTTCTCAGGCCAAACCATTTAATTGAGCCATGACAATGGAATACTTAATTGTTGCCTTAAAGTTTTGAAGAAGCGACTTCTTCAGCATCAATGTGCATTTCAGGATTATTATTCAAGTACAATATAGTCGGATTGAAGCTGGTGGAATTTGATTCATCCTACATTGGGGGGTCTTCAGCAGGCAGAAAAGGGGTTTTCTTGAACCTACTAGCAGCACTCACCACCAACACCTCTTGCCTATCACTGCCCCTTCCCTTGCCTGAAAGAGCCCTGATGCGTTGCTTCCCCTGGCCTCCTTTGTGGGTGACTGGATAAGACTCGGGTTCTTTTTGGCATTCCCCTTGCATATGGGACATAAAAGAAGTTCAGGGAGTGGCCAATCTCAGATGCCGGGAGTTGAGGGAGTTAGGGGGTACCCAGGATGGAGTATTAAGTCTTGATAAAACCCATAGCATATACCATGGAAAGGCAAACTACTACCCTCATTGTGGGTTTTTCTCCAGTTGTTTTTGAGAGTGATTATCATGATTCCATCCCATCAAAGCTAACAAACACACACACAATATTTTAAAAAGTCTGAAAAGATCTATATTTAATTTCTACATATTAACCCTGGATTTTACCACAGCATTCCAGCTTGTTGTTTATATTTATATAACAACTATTCTAGGGTTTACATGACTATGCTGTTTTTCAAATTAACCAAAACTTTCAGGAGAGTCTTAAGGCACAGAAGTAGGGTGTCCAAAAAATGCTTGCTGACCCATTGTGTAAAGAGGACCATGACGATTTTATATGTAATCTCTACGACTCACCTGTTTTGCGTTCAGATATTCTAGGCCAGTTTGATTCTAGGCCCAATTTTCTATTACATGGCCTCATTTGGAGTTTATAAATAGATTTCCTTTTACTTTGCACCTGCTCATATTTATTCCTTAGGAGATCCATTAAGCCAATGAAAACCAATAGTCAGAAAGTAAGGTTGCAAGCAATAAAAACACTGCTGTTTCTGTGTTCATGAGCACCATCTATTTTTATTTTATTTTATTTTTTTTAAGTAAGCTGTATGCCCAATGTGGAGCTTGAACTTGCAACCCCAAGATCAAGTGTTTCATGTTCTCCCGACTGACTGAAATATCCAGGCATCCAATCACCATCCATTTTATTAAAACATATGCAAGATGGACAGTGTATTTTGAGATGATTTTGATTATCTATATCTAGGATCTTTTTTTCTGACTGGCTTTTGAATACCAGCCTTCTAAAATTCTTTTTTTGTTCTAGGTTATTAACCATATGCATAAATATTAGACTCATGAGTATTTTTATGTTGAATTTTAGTAAAGTACTTAGGGAATCCTTTATAAAGAAATATTTGTAATAAAGCCATCGATTTGAAAAAAATGCATTGAGTTGGAGCTCTTCTTGGTAAACTTTTCTGCAGGATAATTGTTTCAGCTGCACACAAGGGAGTGATGATTATTCAAAGCGTATAGTGAGCTCTTTGGGAGAACACAGAACCCTCTAAGTCAACAATTATAGCAGGGATTGGCCTAAGAGCCAAAAGGGAGTTTCAGATGGAAAGTCTGTATCTGAAATAGAAACAACGATTTTTCTAATCTCCCCATTTGGTTTTCTTTCATCCCCAAATACAAAATTTAATTTCAAAAACATACACCTAGAAAGACTTTATGGGCTTGGTGCACAGATGTTCACACTGCCATGACATTGATGGCCACATCATACATTTCATACAAGTCAAAGATGAGACAGAGCAAAGATATGTGCATCTGCTGAGAAGATATACATCTCCGTGAGCACACTTAACTATACTTATATTATTCATTCATTCATTCATTCATTCATTCATTTTTTTCTTTCACTTATTTAGCCTGTCAATTAGTCATTCAATGACTACTGATTGAGGTCTTACTGCATATATATCATACACATAATAACAGATAAAGTTTGGGTGATGTGTACTTTTGGAAGGTATGTGGAACCTGAGACTATATGTAATTGAAGGAAGCAAGGAGTGGGTTGGGGATCAATAATTTGGAGATGAAACAGAGTTCTCCTTTAGCACTATTTTGAAAAGGGGCAAAGACCCTTGGGTGTGTCTGTTGAATGCATGATGGAAATATTCATTCAGCAGTAGCTCTCAAGCAACTAGCACATCCCATGTGCCACGCAGTACACTTACTCAAAAAAAGACACTGTCCCTTTCTCCCATAGGCTGAGTGGGAGCCCATAATATATACACATAAAACAGTTAATTCAAGATAAAGGATGAAACTCCATATTGAAAGGTACAGGTAATTTCAAGATGAATTATATATTTTGAGTTATTGTAATTTTCATGACGTGGTCTGAAAGTTGGGGCTTGGTCTTCTTATTTCCCATTTTGCTGAGAAATGTACATACGCTCTGAGAAGGAAGATGATAAGAGGCACATAAACAGGTGTATGCGTTCATTTTTTGGCTCTTCCCATCTCCCACTCTTATGAACTTTGTTCCTTGAAAAAGAAATAAGCTCATTACTAAGAATGTAATGTTTGATCATTTTTACTATCTGTAATAGCAGATACATAAGCTGATAGTGCTACTATAATGGTGAATAACCCCATATTCTTTAAACCTGCAAGATGAAATTAGGAATTTAAGTTAGATAAATACATATGTACATATGGTTACATGAACATTTTAAATAAGCACTAAGGATTAAAAGCAATAACAGAACTACTGTACTCTTTGCCGCTTCTGCAGCCCAAGAAACTAAAATTTAAAACAATACCAAATAACAAACAAACGTAAGGAGGAATGAAGATGGGGTTTTTAATGATAACTACTTAGAATTATGTTGGGATTATTGGAATTCCTTACAAGATAGAAAATGTGGGTTTTTTTTTTTTTAACCTTTTTCCCCCGGTGCCTCTGGTACTCTGGTTAATGGGTAATCCTGCACTGGTTTTGCATTAGAGTTTAAGATGTGATTACATTGTTTTTCTCTTCTACGTTTTACTAAAAAATGAGCTATCAGAATGCTCTAGTGTGGTTTCAAGTTCTGTTTTCTTTTAATTTCCAAATTCTGTGTGTAGCATCCAGGAGCTGTTAATAATATACTTTACCAGTTTCACTTTGGGGCAATTATCCCTTTTTAGCATTCGAAGCTATGGTTAAGTTCTCCTAAATGTAACAAGGGACAAGGAGCATATATCATCTCTCTAGGTTCCCCTTGATCCATATCCATTTCATCGCATGCCAAGAGGAGCTTATAGTGTGGAATATTTAGAAAATATATAAATAGTTCAGAATAAACGGCTCAAAATAAGACCATGTCCCCTTACTTAAATTAAACATTTTTTGCTTAACTGTTTGCTGTTGGTTTCTTGAACTTAAGGAAGAAATTATATTTTAGTAAGTGTTGAAATAATTAGTTGCAAATATTTAATAAAGTGAAACCACAAAGCCCAACCAAAACCATTTATTTTCTTATTCTTTGAGGTTGATGTGTATATTTAATACTGTTAAAAATCATGCAATAAGTATAATGAAAAAGATATTTTAAGAAATAAGGAAAATTTTAATGAAAAATTCAATACATATTTTCCTAGTTAAGGTTTATCTTTCTCTGATATCTAAGGTGTTACAAATAATTTTTAAAGTTGCTATTATTTTTTTTTAATCAGGAACTTAGAATCAACAAACGCCATTTTCCCTAATTACACCTGCACTCGCCACCCCCACTGGATACATGATTTCATTCCATAAAAGAAGTAAATTTTGTTGACTATATATACATGACAACATAATAGTATCAATATATAAAGATAACACACCAAGTAGCCACAAAATGATTTATATCTCCTGCTTAAATAATTTCTGATTGCTTATATGAGGGGTGTTTATGTCAGGGGTGAACAATAGTCGGTAAAAATTAACTGGAGGTCACAAATATATAGCTGTCCTCAACCGTGGTAAAACAAAATGGCTCCCACTGTCTATTTATGGAGAATGCAGAGGATAGTCTATATCGCTTAAACTAGACTAGGTTCCAAATATGTGAACCATTTTGAAATTTGTTGCAGTATTTCTAAAATGCAGGCGGCCTATCTAACATGATATATACTGATATTAATTAATTCATCAATCAATCAATACATTGCCTCAAGGCTTGTGTTGACATATAGGTCCATGTTAGTGATTAAAAAGTAAGTCCCAGAATGGCCTCAGAAGGAGACTATATTCTGACAGAGAAGCAGACGTATAGAAATGGATAGGACTTGAAGTTGTTTCCCAAGGTCCTCTGGGACTCTGGACCGCGTCTAGAAGCACTAGGTTTAGAGAGGGGAAGTGGCTTAAGAGCATCCCTGTTCAGTTCAATAGTCAGGCAAAAACCAGAGAGCTTGCAAACAAAACGGAAAATAACTTTCCCAGACCGGAGAGAGAGGAACACTTGGCATTCCTGAGGAACAGCTGCTTGCTGGGAGAAGTTTATGATAATAAACTAAACGGGGTGAGCATTTCTTAAGAAGAAATATTTAATTATCCTGCTCACCATTATGAGGAACTTCTGCCACTCTTCAGGTTATTATACAGTAAATAACCATTTTTCTAAAGGACAGAGCTGTTTTAATTATATGACAATGAATGCATAATTATTATGTTTGTTAGGAATGAATCACAAGACAACAGACTTGATATTGCTGCTCTGGTTAGTGCATCTTAATTACTTTTTCATTTATTTTGCATATAAAAGCTATTTGCTAATTGTCTTTGCTGTAAATATGCAAAATATAATTAGTCATTCATAATTCTTTATGTGTTATCTAACTGTACATTTGTTTCTGAGGAACATATATTAAAGTGTGAATATTTAATGGGCTTTTGTGTGTGTGTGTGAATTCTTCTTTTTTTTGACAAAGTTTTAAGTAAATATTCAGCGCATAACAGTTTTAACCCTATTCTTAGGGAAACTTGCTGTGAAAAAAAATGGAGACTGGAAAATACGGAGTTATGGAATGAAGACCAAACTGTGTGGAATTAAAAAAAATATCTTCCATGCGAAGCTACTGATGATGACATGAAGTACCTCTTATTAAGCCTTTAAATTAACCTTTCAGATAATCTCCCAAGCTATTCAGATAAATCTTAAAGCATTACCCATTTTAAGTTTTTACATATTTGTGTGGATACTTACCAGAAGGAGAAAAGAAATCCATGGATGCGCTTAAACATGCATTTTTAAGTGCTACCAACAGATTGCTTACTATATCTGTGTAAAACATTGGACAAACCCTCCCCAAATTTTAAAATCTTAACTATGATTCTGTATAAAATCTATGTAGGTGACAATATGAGGGTTTTCTTCAATACGGTCATTTTTCTGTGTGTGAATAAGGTGGATGCTCCATATTGGCATCTCAAAAGTGAACCACACTGGCCAGTTTTTCAGCCTCGGGCAGTTTCTTTTTTCTTGTTTCCTTTGTTGGAAACAGAACTTGGGCTACTTCCTCCAGTGGTTATCACCTCAGGATGAACTAGCATTGCCGGGTATGCCTTAATGCTCTCAGACTCATCACAGCAACTGACTGGTTACATGGACCACGTGCCTTCAAAATTGTATAGATATCAAGCACATCGACCAATGATGACAATGTTTCTTTTCACTTGTCTCCACAAAATCCTGCCCGTCCATCCTGCTGACGCGTGTCACATTCCACTTTCTTCACCTCAAACATTTGATTTACTAACCGGTTGTACTGTTAATCCCGTGTCATGACACTTCTATTCACTTCTGCTTTTCAGCTGAAAGCAGCTCCCTATGAAGATAAAGCTAGGTAAAATCTATTGTAGAGAGGAGAATAACTTGAATGCAGCTATCATATCAAAATGAAAACACACTTCTGCTCTCTTCACCCACTAGACGTCCTGAATACTTTTCTTAATGATGAAGTCAAATAGGACAGCTGAAGAGAATACAACCGATGATCTTTTTTTGTTTTTTTCCTTCAGAAGTAATCCTGTTCTGTAATTCTGTGATTGTTCTTATGTTTGGCAAATCTTTTTAAATGAACATATATAAAAACAGAATGATGG
>PJEM01012207.1:30000-48510 GCA_004023845.1 Helogale parvula
GGAAAGTAAAACTCTGTGAAAAAGACAACTTTATAGTTTAACCAGGCAGTAGATTTTTTCCAATTAGAAAAAAATAGATTGCTAGTTATTTTCATTTTTCACTTCAGTATGTTCTGTAATTAAATGGGTTGGAGCATCAACTACTTTATACCATTTCCCACTGTCTAAGGATCAACATCTAAAGATCTGGTCCCATCAAAGAGTGGCTTCCGAGGATACATTGAACTCTGAAAGGGAACTATGTTTCGTTGCATGAAAAAATTTATCGTAAGATATAAGTACTTAGAATGCTTACTCGCTCTTAAAAAGGAACTGATTTAAAATATCAATATCTGCACAATCTGCTTTAATCCTTGTGGCAAGAGCATGTATCAAAGTAGACAAGATCTAGACCATCGGATTCGGCATCACGAATGCTCATATAGTGCTGAGCCCATTGCTAAAATAAAGACTGGGAAGCATGAATGGTCCCCTCACCTCCACATACAAGGCCTGGGTGAGAGCACCAGGTCCCAAAAATTTATAGAAACAACTCACTCCTTTGGGGGCAGGAGTGGAAGACATAGAGGGAGAACGAAGTCTCATGGTGCTCTTGCCTGCATTTGCCTTCATTTATTTTCAGAGACTAAAAAAATCAATATGACGTAAAGATCGCTATAACTCTATCATGTAAAATAGTGGGGAGCATTTAAATGAAGAATTCCTTTCTTGATAATCTTCTGGCTGATGTGCTTGGTAAAGCTCTGTAAATTCAAGGCTCAGTGCCATGATAAACATCCCCTAAGGAGTCGTTACTGGCTCCCGGGACGTCGGTGTGCTGGAGGCACGGCGGCACAAATACTGTGAGCATTGGTCCTTACTATGGGCGAAGCGTGCAAGACCCTGGCCTGGTACACTGAATGCGTCCGTTTTATGCTAATATTACAGGGAAGTTTTCTTTTTGTTCCCCTCTTTTAAATAGACTTTATTTTTTTAAGAACAGTTTTAGGGTCACAGAAAGATAAAGCAGAAAGTACAGATAGTTCTCGCATACCCCCTGCCTTCCCACATGCAGAGCCTTCACCACGGTCAACATCACGGGAAGAATTTCTAAAGTACAGATTTTGAGGCATTCTTTTTCCTCTGGAAGCTGAATGGCTATTTTTTTCCCTCTCAAATACGATGATGCTACTTTGTCTCAGGCTGAGATGTTTAAACTGCATATACATACTGCATTAAAGGTTAGAGTCCATGAAAATAGAGCTTGGACCAGGAACACAGTTGGAGCAGATGACAGTTAAGAGCTCTGTTAAGGCTATCTGCTGCACATTTTGCTAGAATTAAGGTTGAAAATGTATTGAAGAGAAAAGAGATGAGGAAAACAGGAATGACCTGGATTTCTAGAACTAGTTTAACATATTAATGATTATCTGTGCTAAAATAAAGCATGTGTGTATTCAATTGATAATTATATATTGAGTGCATACATTATCATTGAGATGCCCAGATATAGAATTCATATATGGGATACTCCTGTAAACTAGCATGTGGATATATACAAGTTCTCATTTACTTAAAAATGCTAGGACATTAACAAGGATTTAAATGCTCTCTCTCATACGTTCATATACAGGTTATACTAGTGTGTTTTCCAGGTAATTAATGTCCTCTGTTTATATTTAACATGATTTGATTTCCTTTAAAGATAGCTAATGAGATAAAGCAGGCACTATGAACCAGTTAAATCAACCACCTAATCTTGCACATGAAACATTAAACAGAAAGGAAGCATCTGCAATTAGCAAATTGTTTTGATGTGACTAAATGTCTAGCTGTCTGTATCACCAACATTGTGGGTCTCAGTCCCAGATGATCTAGATGTGCTGAATGTAAACATAATAACTATGCATCCTTTCATGTAGCTCCCTTCCTGAGGACCGTGGTTCCATTCGATTCAAGAGAGCTCAGGATCTTCGCCTGAAAGATCTTTATTTCCTTCCTGAAAAAGAGAAAACTGCACATTTCCAAAATGCGGAAGGGTTGCATTACCTAATAAGATGCTGAAAATGCAGAACTGTTTAAGGGATGGAGAGGATCCCAGATATTATCCTAAAAGTGGATCTGGTTACAGGGCCCATCTAACATGGATCTGATGGGCTCAAGCAGAAAGACTCACACATGGACTTCTTCTACACTGTCTGCTTGATAAAATTCTAGAGTTTACCCAGAACGTGGATGGCACATTCTGTCAGTTGGCACAAGAGTGACTGTGGGCAAAGCCATGTGGAGAGAACCAATGGACCTTGGAAAAAACCCTTCGACATGTGAATGTTCATTTAGGAAAAAACTTTTTGCTAAGTACTAGTAATCATTGTTCTTTGTGCTTTATATAGGTCATCTTGCTTAATTGTATCAAAAAAAAAACATGTGAAGGAGGTATTATGTTTGATCACCCATAATTAACAGATGAGAAAACAGAGGCATAGAAAGGTGAGACAATTGTCCACCACCACCCAGTCCCTTGGTAGATGATGGGAAACAACTAGAACATGTGCACTTTGAGGATCAACTAGATGCGTGGTTGGTTTTCTATGGAGATGTATGGGCGATCGTGATGTGTAATTTTGTAGAATAAGGTGGACATGTATGGAAGAGAAAAGAGATGGGGGAAACAGAAATGACCTGGATTTCTAGAACTAGTTTAACTTACAAATGATTATCTGTACTAAAATAAAGCATGTGTGTGTTCAACTGATAATTATACGTTAAGTGCATACATTATCATTGAGATGCCCAGATATGTAATTCATAATGGGATACACATATTGAAAGTGAAGAGCTCTAGGTGTGATCACTGAAAAGGAAGTAAACCCCCTTCCGTGACTAGGAAAGAGAAAGGGGGACAACTGAAACCAAGGGCACTTGACAGGTGGGATGTTCAAGTCTGTTAAAAAAAGAAATTTAACAGACTGTGTTTATTAGAGAAGTTTTAGGTTTGCAGAAAACTTGTGTGGGAAATGTGGAGTTCCCATATCCTGCTTGCCGGGTTCCCTTATTATTAACATCTTGCATTAGGGTGGGACTCTTGTCACAGCTAATGAACCACTACTGATGCATTATTGCAACTAGAGCCCATAGTTTGCATTATGGTTAGTCACTGTGTTGGCAGTTCCACAGCTCCTGACCAACGCACAGCATCCTGTATCTACTATTCCAGCAGCATACAGAGTAGTTCCCCGCCCTTCCCTCTGTCAGTTGATTTTTGTCCTCTTGCTGTAGTTTTGCTTTTTGCGGAATGTCACATAGTTGGAATCATATCACAGGTAGCCTTTTCTGAGTGGCTTCTTTCACTTAGCAATCTGTGTCACAGATTCCTCCATGTCTTTCCAAGGCTTGATAGGCCGTTTATTTATTTTTTTTTTTATCATGGAATCAGTCTATTGTGTAAGTAGACGACAGTTTCTCCATTCACCCATTGAAGGATATCTTGGTTGTAAAGCCCCATTTTTAAAATGTGGAAATGGAGACTCAGAGAAGTCATCAATGTTCCCTCGGCTAGAAAGTGGTAGAACTGGACTTCTTGCTCCATGGCCAGGGTTTTCCCGCTACACGACAGCTGCCTGAGGAGAATGAGGGTTGACATTGGGCCATATTGCAAACTGAGGCACTCAGTCAAGCCGGGTGTCTCATTTTTCTTCTTAAGTTGTCTAACTGTATTTTCATTATGCAAAATTGATGCGTCTGGAAGAACTAGCCCCAACAGGCTCATATATCTCCCCAAAATTAAGAGCGTTGTGTATGTGCCAGAAAAGTACTTTAGGGACACCTGGGTGGCTCAGTCAGTTGAACGTCTGACTCTTGATTCTGTCTCAGGTCATGATCTCACGCTCATGGGATCAAGCCCTGCATCAAGCCCCTCACTGAGTGCAGAGCCTGCTCGGGATTCTCTTTCTCTCCCTTTGCCCCTCTTTCCCACTCATGTGCACACGCTCTCTCTCTCTTAAAATAAAACAAAAATTCATTTAAAAAAGAAAAGAAAAGGAAAGTACGCATAGGGAAGACAAATACTTCATACCAGGCTCTGGGTAGACAAAGTGAAATATCTTGGGAGTACTGGTCAGTAGATTGCCACCTGAGGTAGCATTGTTTTCAGGAGCCCTAAAAGGATTCATTGACTGGCTGCACAAAGTCCCACTCTGAATTCTACCACAGGACATTTATTCCTCTCATTTAAGTGTTTTGAATTCCTGGTAAGGGCCCAGCCCCTTGGGAAATAAGGCAGTTATGCCTCACTGTGAGTAAGGCTCTGGGAGCCTGGAGAGGTGGGAAGCTCTAGGGTATAAGGAAGTGAAGGGGAGCCAGATGGGGCAGGGTGCTGAGTAGGGGTCACTGTTTCCTAAACTAAGCTGCTGTTTCCTTCTCCTCAGAACGCACCGGCCGATATAACACCCTGGTCTCCTGTGCCCTCCCTCGTGGAAGCAGAGCGATGGATGGTTATAGCGAATCTGTGAAACCCAGGCCTTTCTTCTCAGGAGCGAGCTGCCCAGCACCGAGCTCTTCCATCCTCTGTCTGCGGTGTGAGTAACAGGAGGCCGGCCCCACGGGCTTCCAGAGTGACCTCTGCCTGTGGAGCAGGTAGGCCAGAGGTCTGTTTTTTGTCGTGTTCAGTATTAGAAAGTATCGTCTGCACATAAAAGCCACATTCTCCAATATCAGCTTTGCCAGTGATAAAGGTGATGTTTTGGTCTTTATTTGTTTTACTAGTTTATCGATTTTTAGCTGGTTCAGAATTAGTGAGAAGAAGTGATATTTTTGGGGTGCTCATCAAACCCAAGTCATGGGAAATCAGAGACCACATTTTTTAAAAATTACAAATTGTTTTCAATTAAAATTTTTTTAATTATTAAAAAAATTTAAAGTAGGCTTCATGGGGTGCCTGGGTTGCTCAGTTGGTTGAACATCCAGCCTCAGCTCAGGTCATGATCTCAGGACTTGTGAGTTCGAGCACCACATCTGGCTCACTGCTGTCAGTGCAAAGCCTGCTTCGGATGATCTGTCCCCTTCTCTCTGTCCCTCCCCTGCTTGTGCTCTCTCTGTTTCTCAAAAATAAATTTAAAAAAATATTAAAAAATAAAGTAGGCTCCATGCCCAGTGTGGAGCCCAATGTGGGACTTGAACTCATGACTCTGAGACCAAGACTTGAGTTTAGGTCAAGGTTTAGTTGCTTAATTGAGCCACTCAGGCACCCCTCCCTTATTTTTTATAGATGTCATTATTTATGGCCTTTTTCCAATGCCACCTTGAACTCAGACAAGAGATGGAGTAAGGAAATAGAGACAATGGAGGAAATTTGAAGACAGTCATCAATAGTAATCATAACTACTATTCCTTCATTGAATCCTTATGAAAATAATACCTGTGGTGTTGATAGTATTATAACCCTTTTTAAGATGAAAAGCAGAGAGACTTGCCCAAGGTAACAGAACTAGTAAGTGGCACATCCGATTCTGGTTGAGTCCAAAGCCTCTGCTTTACTGCTGCATTTCTCCAAGAACTGTTATGTTTCCCCCCTCAAAGTTCTTCCTCTCTCCCTTCGTTTCTCTTCGTACTGCCACATTCCCTGTTTCTGGCTCATGTCTGGCCTGTCACCACGGGTCCTCTCCACCCTTAGGCTTCCACTGAATCCCTTCTGCACACTTTGAGACCAACCTTCTTAACACTTGATTTAATATGCGCCTTTCCAGATCCAAGGTTATTCTCACACATTCTGTCAGCTCCTAAAGCATGGCTGCCCCTTGAAGAAATAGGGAATTTATCAAGAGCTCAAGTTTAGAGCCCAAATCTGACCTGGCATGAACCATTTACATAAAAGTCTATGGAAGTCAACTCCGTCTTCTTTGGATAACGGCACTCATTTCCCCCCTCCCATGATAGTTATTATAATCCGTTCAATAATCCCATTTCTTAATGTGGAATTATAAAGCATTCCCCTGTGGGGGCACTACACACCCTACAATATTTACTTGTCCTTGGACTTCTGTGTAACCTCCTCAAGGGACGTCACAGACGGATCCCCTGAGCCCAGCAGAGCACGGGGAAGATAGAAATAGAAACAGCCCCATAGATGTCTTCTAAATGAATTAAATGAGCTCCTGTTTGCGGTGGTAGCCAGGAGAGCTCCTGCTTGATATGTGGCCCTTTAATACTTTTGAATAAATGAAAAAAACCAATTACTTCAAATAGATAAAATATTCATCTTGCCTCTTTTCTAAATACTTCACCCAAAGCACACAAATATGATTTGAGACTTCAAAACCTTTCTATTTTTATTTTTGGCAAGGGGCTGCAATGGTTGTATTGGGACCTTTATTTCAGCCTAGCTCTGTTACTTACTAGCTGTGGGTTCTAGGGCACATTACTTAAATTGTTCGTGACTTGTTTCCTACCAGGAGATAATAAGAGTAGGATTTTTTTTTTTGATGAAGGTAAAGAGTTTTTAAAATGTTTAGAATAATGTCTAGCTCAGAGAGCACTCAATAAATATAAGCGGTTGTCACTATCATCATTATCGATCGAAAAATCATGACTGATATGGGCACCTTGGAGATAGTATATTTTTTAAATTGCAATGTATGGGAAAGAGTTCTTCTTAGATTCATGTCTTACAAGCTGTCACCCTTTGATATCCTTCTGCCTTAACCATTATCTTCAGTTTACAGAGATTTTTGGAGATTTGCTGAAGTTTTTCCTCTTGTGGATGTTGTGGTTTGGGGGACCAGTTTTCTTTGAGCAGAACCACCCATAACTGATTTCTGAGCCTGTGCTAAATGGATAAGGTCCACTGGATAAGCATGGGAGTAGCAATGGTAGTATGAAAAGGAAAATAGTAGACCAGTAGGCAGGCACTGGAACTTAGAGTTAGGTGGAGAAATGCAGGACGTCGGTTCTGCAATGGTTCGTTCTTCCAGCAAGAGAGGGGGGCACTGGAGAGGTAAGGAGAGAGATCTCCAGGTCTCTGAGAGGAAAAAATGAACATTGTGGAAGGTTGATACTGACATCCCTCCCTTTCATAAAAGATTTTTAAAAAGAAAACTTTGCTGATTAACTTCTAGGCATTCACTGGTTACTCTGAAGATGCATCTGTACCTAATGCTTTTAGGTGAATTCTACTATTGGCAGAGAAATGAGATCAGGGTCCACACTTGTGCCTGATGCAGCCAAAACTAAAAAGCAAGTCAAGAGCCTAGTTCCATGATCGTGGGTCCACGCCAAGCAGAAGCCTTAGAATGTGCATCTTCTTTAACCCTCACTTTCACACCTAAGAATTCTTTCTGTAAATATATTTAGATAAGTGGGCAAAACTCAGATGGGAAAGCCAATTTACCACAGCA
This sequence comes from Helogale parvula, assembly GCA_004023845.1. Classification (NCBI taxonomy): domain Eukaryota; kingdom Metazoa; phylum Chordata; class Mammalia; order Carnivora; family Herpestidae; genus Helogale; species Helogale parvula. The sequence goes on from PJEM01012207.1 coordinate 37,371, forward strand.
CAGCACACCACTGCAAACCTAATAGCTAATCAGATGAAATAACTTATAAATAGCCCATAATAGGGAATTGGCTCAATATATTTTGGAACATCTGTCATTTGAAGGCTACGGCCATTTAAAAAATACTGTAAATGCATATTTACTGGCATAGGGAGATGCTTGTGCTATATTGTCAGGGAATAAAACGATATGTAAATTTTGATCCTGCTGTAAACAAATGGATTATATATGTGGATATAATTACCGGGAAGAGAATTTGCCAAAATGTTAATAAATGATGATCTCTGGATGTGTTCAGATACATTTTTTAAAACATTTCTCTGTATTTTAGAACTTATCTATGGAGCATTAAAATTATGATAAAAGTAAAAAAGAAAAAGCAAACACAGAAACAGATGGTCTGATAAGCAGCTGAGGCGGAATGCCTGGGCTCCCATTGAGAGGCAGATACAGGAGTGAGGCGGTAGTTCTGGTTTCAAACCTAGAGGAGAGGACACACACGTTACCTAAGCCTTTGCAAATCCTTTACAAAGAGTAGGTAGGTTCTTACACCGTAACTGTTCTGTATGTGTCCTGCTCTCTATCAAACTGGTAAAGATTTAGTCATTTAAAATACATCTATGGGGAGAGGCACCTGGCTGACTCAATTGGTAAAGCATGGGTCTCTTGATCTCGAGGTTGTAAGTTCAAGCCCCACATTGGGCATATAGATTACTTAAAAATAAAATCTTAAAAAACAGGGACGCCTGGGTGGCTCTGTAGGTTAAGTGTCTGGCTTCGGCTCAGGTCACGATCTCACTGTTTGTGGGCTTGAGTCCCGCAACGGGCACTGTGCTGACAGGTAGCTCAGAGCCTGGAGCCTGTCTTCAGATTCTGTGTGTGTCTCTCTCTCTGACCCTCCCCTGCTCGTGCTGTCTCTCTCTGTCTCTCAAAAATAAATAAAAAACAAAAAAGTTTTTAAAAAATATGTCTAATGAGTTAACAGGCAAAATAATATGTGAACTCCTCTCTCCCACTGGATGGTCAGCTCATGAAGGGGAGGGCTCCTGTTGGCTAGTTTGCAACTACTGTAAGTGCTTACAGAGGTGGTCCACCCTCAGAATGTGCCTTGTATTTGCCATGGGAAGAGAAAAAGCTAGCATTCATATTCAACACATGTTCTCTGAATACTCAACGGAACTATATCCTTTATCATTATATTGAGAGTTCAAATCTTTGGCATAGGCTTATCTCTTTATTGAGATAGATGCATTTCAATTCTATAGGAAAGAGAGTGAAGTCTATTTATAGTTAAGAGGATAAATCTTCCTTACATTTGGTAAGTCATTTCAGTCATCCATGGCAAAAGAAAATTTGACACTATGTGAAAATTACCCACCTTTTTTGTGGGCTTTTTTGTGAAAATGGCAAAATAAGGAGAGAATTACATTGTTGGGAATATCTTTACCCAGTTTTTTTGTTTTGGAAGTCTTTTCTTTCATTCCTTTCCCCTCTCTTAAAAAGTTTAATACACTTTTTAAAAAAGAGGTGAACGCTAAATTATTTTTGACCAGTTGCCCCCGAAGATCCCCATAGGAATATCTCATAGTTGCCTCAGACCCCAAACTGAACTCCACTTATTTATTCCTCACAAATCCAGCTTCACGTCTTCAATGTCTTAACCTATGAATGTGCAATAACTCTTCAGTTCTCTGGTCCAGAGATTTAGAATAATCCTCAGTCTCTCAGGCTTCCTTCACTGAATTCCTCCATTGAATAAGTCTCAAAGGCGTATTAATTCCACCTCTTAAATGACTCAGTCCCATTCCCTTTCCTCTATTCTTTCTGCAAGTCATCAATGGTGATCAAATGCTGATGAAGCACCCATCAGTTTCCAGGCACTGGGGTTACAGTGGTGAACAAACCAGATAAAGTCCCTGTCCTCGTGGAGCTGAGAATCCAGTGGAAGAGACACATGATTGACCAGATTATTTTAAGTAACAATTTCAAAGATTGATAAGGGCAATAAGATAAAGCAGAAGGTTATGGGAAGGGGGTATATCAGATAGAATGGTAGAGCCTGGCCTTTTTGCAGAGCAGACAATTTGAGGAAAACTCAAAGGATGTGAAGGTGAATCATCTGAAGATCTAGGGGAAGAGAGCTCTGGCAGAGAGAAAAGACAACACGATGATCCAAAGTGGGAGAAAGTTTAGAGAGTCCCAGAAAGCCGGGTGTGTCTGGAGTGGAGTGAGGGAGCAGCAGATGAGGTTAAAGAAGACTCAGGGGCCAGGCATGCAAGGAAGAGGTCTACATTTTGTGAGAAGGTGGGGTTTTAAAAATTTTCCTATAACAGGAAGCTCTTGGGAGGTCTTGTGGAAGGGAATGACATTTACATTTTTGAGAGCTCACTCTACTGCAGTGTGGAGAAGATTGTTGGAATGCCTGAGAAACCAGAAGACCAACTGGGACACTAGAGAAATCCAAGCAAAAGGTGAAGATGCTGGTAGCTGTGGAGGTAGAAGGAAGTTACCAGAGTCAGATGTGGTTTGAAGGTAAAGCCAGGCGGGGTTGTAGATGGATGAAGGGGATGGTGGTGAGGGAAAGAAAGCAATCAGGATGACACCTCGATATTTATCCTTAGCCAGGTACCTCAATATCGTTTATTAAATGATTCATTTTTTTGTCGATCAGTAGAAAATCACCTTTCTTATGTCTTATAAGTCTGGATCTATTTCTGGATTTTCTGTCCTGTTTCTTTGATCTATCTATTCCTGATCACACTCCTCTAATTCCTAGTTATAAATTAAATAAAATCAAATTAATTATAGGGGAACCTGGGTGGTTCTGTTGGTTAAGCATCTGACTCTTGATTTTGATTCAAGTCATGATCTCACAGCTCGTGAGTTTGAGCCCAGCAGTGGGCTCTGCGCTGACAGCATGGAACCTATTTGGGATTCTCTCTCTCTCTCTCTCTCTTTCCCTCTCTGCCCCTTACCTGCTCAAAATAAATAAATACACTTAAAAAATGAATTAAAATTATTAATGTATTATCAATTTATGCAGTATATAGTAGGTTATAAATAAATTTAAATACAATAAAATTGATTTTCTACTCATTCTTTTTCAGAGCTGTTTTAGTTTTTCCTCAAGTGCCAATTATACAAATATATTTTAGAATCACTTTTATCAAGTTAAAAAAAAACCTGCTAGGAGTTTGATAGTTTTTGTATTGTATTTACAGTTGAGTTGAGTCTGTAATAGTGTTTTGTTTCAAAAATTTTTTAATGTTTATTTATTTTTGGGAGAGAGACAGACAGATTGCGAGTTGGGGAGGGGAAGAGAGAGAGGGAGACATAGACTACGCAGGATACAGGCTCTGAGCTGTCAGTACAAAGCCCGACATAGGGCTTGAATTTAGGAACTGTGAGATCATGACCTGATCCAAAGTCAGATGCTTAACCAACTGATCCCTCCAAGCACCCCTTTTGTTTGTTTCTTTTAAGTGTTTATGTATTTATTTTGAGGGAGAGAGAAAACATGAGCAGGGGAGAAAGGCAGAGGGAGAGAGTGGAAAGTATCCCAAGCAGGCTCTGAGCTGTCAAAGCACAGCTCAATGCAGGGTTTGATCTCATGAAACTTGAGATCCTGATCTGAGCTGAAATCAAGAGCCAGATGCTCAAATGACTGGGGTACCTGTCCCCTATAAAAAACATTTTACTTTTTATTTTTTAAGTATTTATTTTTGAGGGAGAGAGAGAAAGAGAGAGAGACAGAGCTCATGAACAAGGGAGGGGCAGAGGGAGAGGGAGAGAGAGAATCCCAAGCGTGCTCCACACTGTCAGCTCAGAGCCCAACGTGGGGCTCAAACTCCTGAACCATGAGATGATGAGCTGAGCCAAAATCAAGAGTCAGTTGTTTGACTGAACCACCCAGGTTCCCCCATTATAACATTTTGTTTTTAATTTATTTTTTACTTTTAAAAATGTTTTATTATAGAAGTAACCTCTACACCCAATGAGGGGTTTGAACTGATGATCCCAAGATCAAGAGTCATACGCTGTTCTGACTGAGCCATCCAGGTGCCCCTAGTCTGTAATAGCATTAAAAATTATTGTTTGTCCTCCCATAGTCACAATGGCCTTCTGTAGTTTTATAATTTCCTTAATATAAAGCATACACATTTCTTGTGGCTTGCTCTTTTGTGAATGGGAGTCAACGGTATCTGTTATACTTTCTAACCATTAAGAAAGTTACTACTTTTTTAGATTTGTATTTTAACTAGATAATCTAGTGAATTCTCTTCTGTTTCTAATAGTTTTTCAGTTGATTCACTTGGGTTTTTAAGACTATAATCTTCATAATCTGCAAATAATGATATTTCTGCCTCTTCCTACCCAATATTTATGCTTCTTATCTCATTCTCCCATCTAATTACATTGGCAAGCAGTTCAAGAACAATCATTAAATAATTGCAGTGATAACAAGTACCCTTGTCTTGTTCCTGACTTTAATGAGACTCCTTCTAGGTGTTCACCAGTAAGTGTTGTGCTTGCTGTTAGTTTGTGATGCACAAGATAGGTATTAAACATCCTTTTAAATATATGGCTTAAAGTCTTGTTCTATTATTACAATTTTAAGATCTTCAAAAAGTCAAGTGTTTTGGGGAGCCAGGAAAGCCAATATTGAAATAATCATGTGGTTTTAATTCTCTAACCTATTTATATGATAAGGTCTTTTAATAGATTTTGCATTAGTGAACTATCTTTAGAAGCCTGAAATTATACCCACTTGATTGTAGTATGTTCTTACTTTAATCTACTATTTACATAACAGAATATAATAATATTTTATTTGGCATTTTGAATCTTATTCATGAATGAGATTAGCCTGGGGTTGCCTGGCTGGCTCAGTCAGTTGAGCATGCGACTTTTGATCTTGGGGTTGTGAGTTCAAGCCCCACGTTGGATGTAGATTACTAAAAAAATAAATAAAACTTAAAATATAAATAGATCTTTTCTTGGTCATTTTTACCATCTTTTGGTATCATTGTTATGCTGCCTTTGTGAGAAAAACTCTTCCCTTAAACTGATACAATTTAATGACAAGTGTTCTGTCGATGCATGGAGAGCTCAGGTTCTGGCTTGTGAGTGCTACGTTCTTAACCGCTTTGTAGCAGCTATACAGGTTTGCCATCACTTTTTTAAAATGTCTATTTTATTTCATTTTTATTTTTTAACTTTTTTTTTTTACATTTATTTATTATTGAGAGACAGAGAGAGCATAAATGAAGGAGGGTCAGAGAGACAAGGAGGCACAGAATCCGAAGCATGCTCCAGGCTCTGAGCTGGCTGTCAGCACAAAGCCTGACACGGGATCCGAACCCATGAACTGTGAGATCATGACCTAAGCCAAAGTCGGATGCTCAACTGACTGAGCCACCCAGGCACCCCTAATGTCTATTTATTTTTGAGAGAGAGAGCGAGAGAGAGCGGGTGAGCAGGGTGGGAGGAGCAGAGAGAGAGGGAGACACAGAATCTGAAGCAGGCTCCAGTCTCTGAGCTGTCTGAATGGAGCCCAACTCAGGGGTTGAAACCAGGAGTCGTGAGATCATGACCTGATCTGAAATGAGACACTTAACTGACTGAGCCACCCAGGTGTCCCCCAACTTACATTTTGCTTAAATAGACTATACTATCAAATAGATTTTTCAGGAAGGAACTGTGGATAGAATCTCTTGAGTCTTTTCATATTTGAGAGTATTGTTATCTTTACTTGTTGAAAATAATTTGGCAAAGTCACATGATTTTCCTGTCAAAAATTTTCAATTATTGCTGTCCACTGGCCTTAAATGCTGCCATGGACCCATTTGAGCCCAGTCTGATATTTTCCTTTTTTGATTTACTTCATCTGCCTAGATGTTAGAAAGATTCTTTTTCTATCCACAAAGTGCAGTAATTTCAGCAGGAAATGTCTTGGATTAATTAGAGTATATTAATTATGTTAATCTGAAGTTTTAGCCCTTTTGTAATTTCAGAAAACTTTTCTTCTGCTATGTCTTTGAATATCTGTTCTTTTCCGTACTTTGGAGAAAACAGTTATCTATATTTTGTAACTAGGTTGGCTGGCTTCCATATTTACTAACTTCTGCATAATAATTTTTATTTTTATTCCTTTCCTTCTCATTCTGTGTGATTTTTCTCCAGTCTACCAATGAGACTTAGTTTTCTGCACAACTAATTTTGCTTCTTGGTGTTTTCATTATTTTTGCAATGAAAAAATTTTTCCTTCATCTTTGCCAGCTTCCTTTAAATTTCATGTTTTCTTATCCTCTTATCTTTGGTAATCATCTCTCACAGAGATTTAATTATATCTAAGTATGGAGCATTTATTTTATCCAATATTCTTCTGCTTCCCAATGCTCTTTTATTAATGTACATTTATTTTTGAGAGTAAGAGAGAGAGACACAGAGAGAGAGAAAGTGAGCAGGGGAAGGGAAGAGAGAGAGAGACGGAGACAGAGGATCCAAAGTAGACCCCGTGCTGATGGCAGCCAACCCATGTGGGCCTCGAACTCACAAACTGTGAGATCATGACCTGAGCTGAAATCAGACACCTAACCTACTGAGCCACCCAGGTGCCCCTCATTTCTCTTTCAACTGTGTTTCTTCTTGTCTGTCTTTATATGTCTCTTCTTTATAACTCCCACCCTCCTTCCTTCTGTTCTCCCTCCTTCCTTCTCTTTCTTTCTTCATTCCTTTAATTAAAAAAAAAAAAAAAAAACTCTCCAAGTGAGCTCCATCTGCCATGTATATCATTGTGGCTGAGATTATCCTCTGGGCCCTGCTTGCCTCCACACTTCCTCTTTCCACACCTCTTGGCTCCCACACAGGCCACCCCATGAACCATGGAGGCCAAACAGTTTCATCCCTAGAAAGGGAAGATATTCTTTTCTCCTTTTGACCCTCCATTAAAGCTTTCAACAGAACAACTTTCTAGATTCCAACTTGCTAGTGTTACAGTTGTTTGAATTCATAAGCAACAGATTTCCCCCCCAAAGGTAATGTATGGTAGAATGTTGGCATGAGTTGCTAACATCCATTGTGCACTGTGTCTGAAATCAGCACAGTTCTGATGATCCAAGCCCTGGAGCTGACTCTGGCCAGCAGCTCACTCTAACTCGTCCTGTGCGGCGAGTTTCCTCTTAGGAGTCTCTGTTCTTACAACATGCCCTTAGTCAGACACTCTGACCTGGCAGATATATCATAAAACCTTTGGACCTCTGGTTGGGAGGAAAATTAAGCTACAATCCTATTCTTTTTCTCCTACGGGGCTGCTCTGACTCTACATGAATTTAGGCTAACCACCTTTTTCCCAGATTCTCATAATGTTGAAAGATCAATACCATGTTAACTCTATGCTCAAGACCCTTGCATGGTTCCTATTTATACCGGACATGCTCCAAGTTGCGCAATTCCAGAAGAATGTGGGATTCAAATGTTCTTTACTCCTCGACCCATCTAAGCCCCATGGGCTTGAGCAGCAGGTGGTAACGCCCACATAATGTGGCTGTCACCCAGCCAGCAGAGCAGGTGATATACTTTCTCAGCACCTTTTTCAATCACAAGTGTTGGGTCTGCTGGTACGCAGTTATTTTAGCTTCATCTCCCCTTTCAAGGGCTAAAAATCCAGACTGATTCGTGCAATAAAGAGAACTTGCAATGTTTCTTAAACTTTACTCTGCTATGCGCTAGGAGTTGTTTGAGGTTGTGGCCATATAATTGTGGACAAGAAATAAGTTCCTGCCCTCACAGAGCTTTCAGACTACAGGATGGAATTGGTTCTCATCTTGCCATCCACGCAGAGAGTGGTTTGTGTATAAATTCAAAGATGGTGCCTCCTCAAATGGGAACAAATATCAGGAATCTGAGTACTTGCTGTGTGAGTTCGTCTTTGCTTTGCAGGCATAAATTCCTCTTCCTTTATTTTTTAAAAAATTAATTAATTTGGGCCGCCTGAGTGGTTCAGTTGGTTAAGCGTCCGAGTTAGGTTCAGGTCATGATCTCATGGTCTGTGACTTTGAGTTCCGCATCAGGATCTCCGCTCTCAGCACAGAGCCTGCTTGGCACCAGCTGTCTCCCTCTCCCTCTGCCCCTCCCCCACTCACATGCACTCTCTCTCTCTCTCAAAAACAAACATTAAAAATTTAATCAATTTATTTCAGTAATCTTCACACCCAACGTGGGGCTCAAATTCACAACCCTGAGATCAAGAGTAACATGCTCTACTGACTGAGTCAGCCAGGGGCTCCAAAGTCCCCTCTCTTTAAAAAAATGGATTTAAAATGTATTTTCTGAAGTTAATTCATGCAAGAGAAAGTTCTGGAAATGCTGCGTAGGCCTGCAGGGCAAGTTAAGCATTAGCATCTCTCCTTGAGGCTTCATTTCAACACTCCACAGGTCCATTTGCAACCTGTTCTTTGAATCTGATTAGTTGCATAATAACTCTTTACATTTTCATGCAGTGTGACACCTTTCTTTGGATGAGCTTAAAGTGTTTTACAGCCATTATCCTATTAACCCTCGCCCTAGGGAGTGTTGGGGGTGCGTGGAATATGTTATTATCTTTATTTTATGGAAGGGACATGATAGCACAAGGAAGTCAAAGAATTTGAGCAATAGCACATGCGAAGCTGGGTGGAACTGGGGACAGAAACAGGTTTCACAAACAGGCTTTTGCTGCTCTGGCGTAAATCTCTCTGCTTCCTTCTGTCAGAAAGAACCAAGTGGCCTTAGTGGTGATACCGAAGGTCTGATCTTCTGCCAAAAGGGAGGGGTTAAATATACGCTGCGAGGAAGGAGCAGATGAGTTAAGTTGTAGAATAATAGGAACTGCTCACTAAACTTCTGCAAGCAATATGCATGTGTATTTCACGTCTGCTTTGCGGCATGGTGTCAGGCTGCCCAGTGCTGTAGGAGAAACGTGGGGAATGTTCTGCTTGGCAGAAGGTAGCTACTAAATACATATTTGTGGAAGGAAGGAAGGACGGAAGGAAAGTGGGAAGAAAGAAGGAAAGGCAAGATGTCATTCTCATCTTCAAGGAGCTTATAGTTAGAGAGGAGGAAACCTAAATAATATAAAGAAAAAGTATGTGCTGAACAAGGGAGTACTGTCCACTGATGCCTAAGCAGAGCAGAGAGGGAAGGAACCACCGGGCCTGGAGCCATCAGAGAAACCTCGGATCAGATGGATCAGACGGAAATTGAATAAGCCTTGGAGGAGGGAGGGATTCTAGAGAGGAGGAGCAGGAGAGAGAGGTTATTTTGGGAAGCGGGAGGGCCTGACTGGGCTGATGGTAGAGAGTATCCAAAGGAAAGAGAGCTTTCTTTAAAATATATTTTTAAAGAAAGAAGAGGGTCTTGGGAGATTGGAAGGAGGGGTTGTTTCTTTCATTAGATATTGGGACGTACCCACAATTTGCTAGAAGATAAAGTGTAAGGAAGCAGAGCAGATCCTAGATTCTGAGGTTGAAAGTGTGCTGTTGCTGCAAACGAAAGCTTGCGTTTTGGAACACGGTTAATGTTTTGAGTCTATAATAAATTTCAGGAACTAGTTTTTTTAATTTTTTTATTGGAATAGAACACAATTTATTTTTTTTTAACATATGCAATTATTTTCCATCATTTACAAAGGAACTAGTCTTAAGCACATTTATTTTGAAGCTGTATGCACTCCATATTCTCCTCGAGTGTTTGTTTCTCCCTTAAAGGTGAGAGTGAGCTCACAATTATTCTCTGTTATCACTGAAATGTATTCTATTTTTTTTTACTGTTTTTGTTATTTCTTTACTTAGTTTCACTTAGTGAAACATATATATGGATTTATCATTATTCTGTTGTTATTTTTCCTGCTTTCACTATTATTCAGTTCTGATCACAAGATTGCATCCATCACTCTGTTCCACATTTATCCCTTAACACGGTTCATTATCTGGCAGAATTCTCTACCAATTTTCTTCTTCTGACCTTAGCTGAGCAATTAAAATCATACATTTTGAAAATAGTGATTACCGTCTTTTAGCATGGTCTGTATTTTCGGGGATCAAAGCTCTTGTTTTATTTAGAGTTCTTTCTTCCTCCACGAAACAGGGAAGGTGAAAAGCTTTAGAAACGGAAATCTCTTCTATTCCCAAATAATGTTGGCCTTTGACTAGAAGTAGATGATCAAAATGAGGAAAAAAACCCCAAACTAACTCAACATTATAGGAAATGCATATCAACCCAAGTAGGAGATTTCGTGGTCTGAGAAGCCGATTACCATTACGTGGAGGTCTGAAGAAGGTGGAGAGGGTTCTGCAGACTCAGCAGGGCGGTGAATTGGAAGTATTCATTTGCGTTGGTGCAGAAGAATAGCATCTATATGCTCAACATCACTCATCATCAGGGAAACACAAATCAAAACCACACTGAGATACCACCTCATACCAGTCAGAGTGGCTAAAATGAACAAATCAAGAGACTATGGATGCTGGCGAGGGTGTGGAGAGACGGGCACCCTCCTATGCTGTTGGTGGGAATGTAAACTGGTGCAGCCGCTCTGGAAAACAGTGTGGAGGTTCCTCAAAAAACTATCCATAGAACTCCCTTATGACCCAGCAATAGCACTGCTAGGGATTTACCCAAGGGATACAGGAGTGCTGATGCATAGGAGCACATGTACCCCAATGTTCATAGCAGCAATGTCAACAATAGCTAAAACATGGAAAGAGCCTAAATGCCCATCACCTGATGAGTGGATCAAGACGATGTGGTATATATATACAATGGAGTACTACATGGCAATGAGAGGGAATGAAATATGGCCATTTGTAGGAAAGTGGATGGACCTTGAGGGTGTCATGCTAAGCAAAATAAGTCAGGCAGAGGACAGATACCATATGTTGGCACTCATAGGCCTAACAGGATATTTTCAGAATGATCTAGCTTCAAGAAAAGCAAGCAGTTAGTAGTGCTTAAGAAAAATTGATTCAGTATCTAATGGATAATTGATACCTGTCACAACACAGCATTTTATATACTGTTAAGTGAAACTGCAATACAATCTAAGTTTATTTTGGGAGTGTTTGCTGTATAATTGGATTTAATGAAATGTCTAGACGTGTAG
>PJEM01012208.1:0-11850 GCA_004023845.1 Helogale parvula
CAACAGCTCCTGGAGCCTTCTGGCAGATAGTGTCTATGTTCAGGCTCTGGAGAGGTCTTCGCCTTGGGCTGCTGTGTGGATGACCATGGGATGACCTATGCTTGTTGTTTTTCTGAAGCTTAGAACCATTTTCTAGAGCAACATTCTTGGTAGACCTCTGCAGACCCTTCCTCCCAAAGCCTGTCTTGCCCCAGCAGCATTAGCAGAGACCTGACTGCTACTCACCTGAGAGTAGCAGTCACCACCCTGCTGTTGGGACTGAAGGGGGGCCATCTGCTGTCCTAAACCCCCAGGATTCAGGCACAGGAGCTGATCTGGGAACACAGTTTGTGTCGATATTGCTAAAGCTGAGGCTGCTATCAAGGACATTGGCATTGTGTTGCGCTCCTTGACACAATGTGTAAGGGTCACAGGCCTGCTCCAGCTGCTGCTGCCTCTCCCCCTGCATACTGGAAACATGCTGCAGGACGGGGGCCCTTGAATCCCAGCCGTCCCCTGGCCCTGGCCCGTAGTTCTCGAAATACTGCCTAGATGAAGAAGTAGAAGGATAAAAAGAGATTGCTGATTCATAGCTAGAAAATGGGTAGTTAGGATAAAGTCCACTTCCCATGTCACCTTGGCCTTCCTATAGCTCACTTCCTGTGCAATGTCTGGGACCACAATGTCACCCAAGGCAACCTGTTGACTGGGAGCCCACTGTGTCTCAGGACAGAAATAAGCAGCCCCTCCTGGAATAGCATCTTGGGGAGAGGAGCAGGTCTGCTCAGAGGCCCCAAGGGATCCTGTCTGGAGGTCCTGGATGCTGAGATGTGAGCAGCAGACATTCTCTTTTTGTCTCATGAAGGTAGTCGGGCTCTTTTGTTCTGGAACCAGTTCTAAAGAGAAAAGAGACTCACGATTTATAACGTTGACTTAGCTGGCGTCATTGCAGAACATATTTCCGTAACATAGGAGAGAGTGTTGTAGTTAAGTTTCATCTCAGTGCCCTCACTGACTTTCCTCCTGATCTTAATTGAGACATGGAAGATCACGGCTGTCTTTCCTGGGGCCGCATGTGTGATCCCGGGAGTCACGCGGTGCACAATTCTGAAAGCAACCGCCGTTACAGTCTGTAGAGGCCCTTCTGTATGTGCGAACCTTGGCCATCCAAAGTCCCCCCCAACCTGTTCACAACCTCTTCTGTATTTAGCCAGAACTCTCTCCTAGCTGCTTCCTAAACACACTGAATTTTCCCCACACGGCAAATTAATCTTACTCAGGCTGCCACATCAGAATGAACTCTCGACTCAACGTATTCTAAATTATGTTCTGAAATTTATTATTTTCAAAGGCTACGCATAAGAGCTTGACTCATAACGCAACTGCCTATTTTGTATAATCCTAAATTTTCCCTTTAGCACCTTCAGTCTCCCATTTTTTCCCCTCCCTACAATGGGGATAGTTATACATGCCAATCATAATCTCTAGGACCTTGGGGGAGGTGATACAATGCTTTCTTAGACAATCCATTCTAAGAAGCCATAGGTGCTGTAGGTCTGTCTGTCACATAGCATGGGTAACAGTTTCTGAGGGGCAGCCTTTTGCCATTTGCTCACTTCTAGAATCTCCTGTCACCAAGTTCAGGAATGCTTTAGGCCATTAGTAGCCTGAAGCCAGAAGGATCTCTGATCCATTCATGATTGATTGCTTCACAGAAAACTCCATGCACAATGAACCTGACACCTCCAAATACTCATTCTCACAACTGACAACATAGATAATTTGACAGAAAGTTATGTTGCAAGAGTCAACTTGTCAGAAGTTATAGGGCCATTCAGAAGACCATCTCATGAGGACTCAACCAAAAAACGAGAGATCTTCACGTAAGCTGTGCTGGCTTCCTGAGCACCCATGGGCATCTTCTCCATGCACCTCAAGTCAACTTAGTGTAATTTCAGAGGCCATGTGCGTGAACTTCCTGTTAGGAAACCACCTATTAAACAATCCCTTTTCTACTTATTTGTACGGAAATCATGGATTTTTATTTTCCTTTGCAATGTTCCCAGTTCAAACTTTGATAATCTAACATGATGGCTTCCATAGAATTCTCCTATACATGGACCTCCAAAGTTCCCTATGTCTTCTAATGGTCGAGCAACTAATAAATCTACCAATCTATGGATGGTAACAGAAGAAAAATGACCATTTTCTTAATTGCAAGTATTTTTAAAAAAGACTGTAATTTTAAAATAATTTCCTGCCGCTCTCAACAGTCATTTCCAAAGTCATAACAGAAGACATTCCCTGAACAAGATAACGGGCCACGTAGCAAATAATCACGCAGCACCCCTAAACCTGGGAGATGTGGTGTCAAGTTGAGGGACCCAATCAAGACAACTCCTTTCTCCTGCATTTCTGTCCTGTGTATCCTACTCTTTATTTACTATCTCCTCTTGGAGGTTTAATCGGCCTCCCAAATGTGTCCTATGTCCAAAGTGAAATTCCCAGGGCCTCTGGCATAAGACCTCCATTCCCCAGCCTTCCTTATCTTAGAGGCAACTCTGATCTTCCATTTACTTAAGCTAACATTTTGGGGCTCTCCTTATGCACACGCAGGAGACAGAATGTGGAGATCTCTCAACAAACTATCAGGTCCTCCTTCAAAATAACAAGTGCATTCCAGCTTCACTACTTCCACAAGCACCCTGGTCCAGTCCATTATTGTCCCAATTCTAGATCACTGTAATGGTCTCTTAACTCATCTCTGCTTCCAGACTTGCTTCACAATTGTCTATTTTTCCAGGAAACACAGAGCATATTCACACCCCCATTGAAATAAACAAGGAAAGTGACCCAATAGCAACATTTTAGTGAGATGAAATACTATTAAGTTTCTTCTTAATTCTTGACATTTTCTAAATTGTCTAAGAGGCATAAATGGAAACCTTTGAATATTTTACTTACGTCGATTACATATATTTGACAATGGATTTGTTCAGCCAGCTGTTTTCGAGTGATAAAATTAGGATAAGGATTCTCTTCAAATGTGTAATTCAGAATGTCCAACTCAGCCTCAGTAAATTTATGTCTGGGGTTTCCATGTCCTTTTCTCACTTTCACTTCTTTTCCTTTCTTATGACATCTTCACTTTGAGATCCAGGAGAAGCTATAATGGAAAGATAAAAGCATTGGGGAATACTGATAGTATCTAGAGAAAAAAAAAAGACTATTCACTGACTACCATTCATAAAATAAGATTTTTAGAAAGGAGACCCTTACTTCATACCTATTTATAATAATAAGATGGCTACTGAGTTCAAGGCCTATCTTTAAAATTATCATGTGAAAATGAAATTTATGAGTCAGGGCATGGAATGATTTCTTTAGCCAAATAAAGAAGCATAGCTATGGAGGAAAAGACAGATTAGAAAATGGTAGCCTTATTAGTAATTGAAGAAATACAGAATAAGCCAACTCACACCCATGTGATAACCAATAATGTCAGTGTAGGAGGTGGCAGGGAGGAAGAACAATAAAGATTAAAGAAATTAGTGGGGCGCCTGGGTTGCTCAGTCTGTGAAACGTGCAACTTCGGCTCAGGTCATGATCTCACAGTTCATGAGTCTGAGCCCAGCGTTGGGCTCTGCTGACATCTCAGATCTTGGAGCCTGCTTCAGAATCCGTCACTCCCTCTCCCTCTACCCTCCCTGCTCAGGCTCTGTCTCTCTCTGTCTCTCAAAAAATAAATAAATGTAAAAAAATTGTTTTAAAGATTAAAGAAAGTAGTAAATCTGTATCAATGTTGGTTAATTTTGTCAAAAACTATTATGAAAGATAAGGAAGGACGTTATATAATGATAAAAGGACAATTCCCCAAGGAGATACAACAATTGTAAACATATATTACCCAGGGGTACCTGGGTGGCTCAGTTGGCTAAGCATATGACTTCAGCTCAGGTCATGATCTCCCAGTTTGTGGGTTTGAGCCCTGCATTGGGCTCTCTGCTGTTAGCAGAGCCTGCTTCCAATCCTTAGTCTCCCTCTCTCCCTGCCCCTCCCCTACTAGTGCACGCACGCTCTTTCTCTCAAATAAAACATATAAATAAATATTTATTTATTTAGCCAAACCTTAGAGGTTCCAAATGAATGAAGCAAACATTGACAGAACTGAAGGAAGAAATAGGAAACACACCAGTTTCAATATGGATAAACTACCAAACAAAAGATCAATGAGCAAATAGAGGACTCGAACAACACTAGCCTAATGGGACGTTGACAAATACAGAACACTCTACATGACAGCAAATTGTACATTCTTCGTAAGTGCACATGAAGCATTCTCTGGACCCCATGTTAGGATCCCACAATAAGTCTTAAATTCAAGAATATTGAAATCATCGGGGTCCCTGGGGGACTCAGTCAGTTAAGCATCCAATTTCAAATCATGGTGGGCTCTGCCTGGGCTGACAGCTCAGAACCTGGAGCCTGCTCCGGATTCTGCATCTCCTCTCTCTGCCCCTTCCTGCCTCACACATTCTTTCTCTCTCAAAAGTAAATAAACATTAAAAAATTTGTTTAAAAAAAAGAATATTGAAATCATACTTCCCATCCAACTCTAAGCACAATGAAATGAATCTAAAAATCAACAACAGAAGGTAAACTGGAGAATCCACAAATCACTGAAAAATAATCAGCACACTCAAACAATCAATGGTTAAAGAAGTCACAAGGGAAATGAGAAAATACCTTCAGACAAAGGAAAAACATAACATCAAACTTTATGAGAAGCAGTGAGAGCACTGCTAAGAGAAATCTATAGCTATAAACAAGCACATTAAACAAGACCTCAAAGCAGGCACCTGGGTGGCTCAGTCTGGTGGGCAGATGAAATCCGACTCCTGGTGTAGGCTCAGGTTATGATCCCAGGGTCGTGAGATCGAGCCCTGTGTCAGGCTCTGCACTGATCATAGAGGCTGCTGAGGATTCCCTCACTTTCCCTCTGCCCCTCTCCTCACTTACACACACACTCTCTCTCTAGAAGAAAAAACATTAAATTAAAAACAAAAGATCTCAAATCAACAATCTAACTTCATACCTCAAGAGACTAGAAAAAGAACAAACTAAATCCATACTTAGAAGACAAAGGATTTAGTGAAGATGAGAGTAAAGATAAGGAAAGAATAGAAAATAAATTGAAAAGATCAATAAAACTAATAGTTGGTTTTTTAAATAATCAACCAAATTGAAAAATCTTTGCTTACAAAGAGGGAGGTAGTCTGGCCACAATGGAGCATCCGGAGGCGGTTTCCTGGCCTTGAGGGTCTCTATCCATATCAGCTCAGTAACTGGGAGAAGACCCAGACCTCCCTCACCTGGTATGAAACAATCCCACAATAATCTACAAAGACTAAGGGTTGTTTAGGAGACGAAACGACCCTGGAATTTCTAAATCCAAGCTCCTTCACAAAGGCCTTCTCCTCACTTGGCAAGGAAGAGACAGACTCAGAGTCCCAGTCTGCAGGGAGGGGCTCGCTCCAGGAGCACAGCTCACAACCTGTAACACTCAGATACTTGCACTTGCACAAGTGTGAGACTAGTTTAGCTAATTCTACGGGGGGTGGGGGGGTGAAAATCCAGTGGCCGAGGGAATTCCTGAAAACACAAACAATGGTAACTTCCTTCCAGGTTCCCCTAAGTGTTTCCTCAGTGAAGATTAGGGCAGTCTGGAGAGATCCCTGAACCTACCAGAAGCTAATCAACTTTGAGCTAGGTTGTTAATCTCTTCTGGGTTGAACCCATCCGATAATCCACAATTAGGGAACAAATCCACAAATAGGGAATCTTATTTTTGTAAGATCCATCTCTGCCGGACAAATCTTTCCCACTTTCTTGTGACCATGAGCATGTCATTTCACTCCTTGAGACCCTGCTCCCCCAGGAACTATTTGCTTCCAGTGTCCTAATTCCTATCTAGGGTGCTAGACTTTTATGTTGGTGTGTAATCGAAGTTAGAAGACAGTGAGTGCATTGCCCCAGGGCATGAGCAGAAGAGGTGAGGCCCCCTGTCAAGTTCCAGCCCTCAGGCCAGATATTCACTGCTGGGCCCTGCAACTCCTAGGGCCTCAGGGAAAGGAGGAAGATAGATTCCTAGGATTTAAACCTGTTCCAAGTTAGCCAGAGCCCAAGAGCTCAGTTTTATACTCAACCTAGTTGTTTTTGGTGTTTTTAAAAAATATGTTGTCAAAATAACACAAGAAAATACCATAAATAACAAATAATCAGCCCTGGGACTCCTGGGTGGCTCAGGCATCAATCGATGTCACCGTTCTTGAGTTCGAGCCCTCCCTCAAGCTCTCCACTCTCAGCACCTAACAGTCCTCAGATCTTTTATGTCCCTCTCTGCCCCTCCCCCTGGTGTGTGCACACACTCTCTCTCTCTTAAAAGTAAATAAACGAAAAACAATAACAATAATCTGCCATTATCCCACACACTCTTAGGAGTTACTTAAAACCCAGTAAAAATTTCCCACCCCTGGGGCACCTGGTGGTTTGGCTTTTTGTGATATGGATCCCTGAGGTGAGGCTCTGCACTGACAGCTCTGAGCCTGCCAGGGATTCTTTCTGTCCCTGTCTCTCTGCCCCTCCCCCACCCATGCTCTCTCTCAAAATAAATACAATTAGCAAGCAAGCAGACAATCTTTGGTATCCTCATAGACCCTTAGGAGCATGTCTCTGGAGCCCACTTACCGGTATTCACATCCATGCTGTGAGGCTGATGGCTCATTGGGCTCCTGTCCCCACAGGCCACACTCTGCATCTCTGGCTGCTCTTGGGGCCCTGGGATGAAGGCCATACCCACAGCAGGTTCAAGGAAGACCTCCGATGGGCACCGCAGCTGGACCACCCACTGCTCTGGGATCACTCTGGTGCGGTTTGGTCTCTGAGACAGAGATGGGGATGGAACCAGGGGACTCCTTGGTCCCACCAATTTGTAGTTGAGCAGCTTCTGACAGGTGACTCACACAGCACTCATTAGCATACAACGCAAAAGACTCAGGACAGGGCTGGAGCAGACCACGGAGACTTCACACCTTAATTACAGTTCACCTAGAAACAGAAATGAAAGCTACTTTATCAAAGAACAGGAACGTCAAGTCTCTCCCATATCCCAGGCTTGGAAAGTTACAAATTACTTCTGAACTTGACAAAAAAAAGTCATTTGTGAACTAGGAAAAACTAAAATCCAGCGACTGCTTCAATTTTTCCAGGACAGCTCTTTTGGCTTGGGGAAAACAACTCTATAACATTTTATCCTGTTAACTTTTAAAGATACACGAAAATTCAAGGAGAGGAGTATGATGAACGTGGCGGTCCGATCACCAACGGTGCTATCCAGCAACACGGCCCCCCTCATATCGTGACCCCATCCATGCCTTTCATCTCAGCCCTGCAACGCTTCCGTATATCGAAAACAGAAGAAAACGGACCTCCGGGTGTTTCAGTCAGGTGAACGTTCAACTCTTGACTTCAGTTCAGGTCCTTATCTCGAGGTTCACAAAATGGAACCCCGAGTTGGGCTCTGTGCTGGGCATGGAGCCTGCCTGGGATTCTTTCTCTCCCTCTCTCTCTCTGTCCCTCCCTTGCTCTCTCTCTCTAAAAAATAAATATACAGAGCCTGTTTGGGATTCTCTGTGTCTCTCTCTCTCTCTCTCTCTGCTCCCCTCTCAAAATAAATAAACATTTAAAAATTTTCTAGTAATAATAAATAAATAAATAAATAAAGCATCTGGGTGGCTCAGTTGGGTAAGCTTCCAACTTTGGCTAAGGTCATGATCTCACAGTTCGTGAGTTAGAACCCTGAGTCTGGCTCCATGTTGACAGCTCGGAGTATGGACCCAGCTTGGGATTCTGTGTTTCCTCTCCCTCTGCCTCTCCCCCACCATGCTCTGTGTCTTTCTCTCTCAAAAATTAACAAGCGTTAAAAACATATATTCAATAAATAAATACATAAGTAAATAAAGAAATACCAGAGCCTCTTAGAAAGCCCTACTACCCCAGTCCAGTGTAGAGCAACCACAGGTAGTCACATCAGTGAGTGAGCCCATAGGGCTGCACTTTTAAATGAGGAAAATAAAACCCTGCAAATACCAGAGCATCAGGTAGGCTGTCTCCCACCAAAGAAACTCACCGTTGGGAGCCTCGTTGAACCTCCAGCCAGGGTCCTTCTGAGTACTGAAGTGACCAGCACTGGAGCTGCAGCAACACACCCAGCATGTGCCCACCTTAGCCACGCCCTACAGACGGCCCAGGCAAGCTCCGCCCCAGACACACCCCGCCCCAGACAGGCTCTGCTCTCATACATGCCCCGCCCCAGACATGCCCCGCCCCAGACGTCCTGTTCCTGGATTGCCAGGCCCAGGCATGCCTCTTTATTACTTCACCAAATCCACCTTTTCAAAACCTGGTTTCCATTTATTAAGCACACACTGAATCTACTTTTTTTAAAAAAATGTTTGTTTATTGATATTTGTGAGCTAGAGAGATAGATCACAAGTGGGGTAGGGTAGGAGAGAGGGAGGTAAAGAATACGAAGCAAGCTCCCAGGTCTGAGCTGTAGGCAACAGAGCCTAAAACAGGTCTTGAACTCACCAACTGTGACATTATGACCTAAGCCAATGTCAGACACATAACCAACTGAGCCACCCATGCTCCCCGAATCTAATTTATTTAATCCTCATAATACCCTGACAAAGTGGGTAACTATTTTTTCTCCACTTTGACTTGAGGACACTGAGGGCAAAGAGGTTTAGATCACAGTGAGCCTCTGATGGGGGGTAATCTGACCTCTGACTCATGTTTGTCACTATCACCCTATTATGTGACAGACCACTAGCCGCATGAGTACCGAAGTTTCATATGGCTCACAGATGATCCACAATGCTTGACATATCCCTGACCAAGGCCTGCTGAGGCTGGAGGCAGGAGAGACAGACACTAACAATGAATGAAGATTAGAGACCATTAGATCATTTGCTAATTCGTCTTATCCTTACAACAATCCTTTGAGGGCACCTGAGTGGCTGAGTCAGGTGAGATCTGACCTGCAGCTCAGGTCATGATTTTGAAGTTCATGGGTTCAAGCCCCACATTGGGCTCTGTGCAGATTCTGGGTCTCCCTCTCTCTCTGTCCCTTTCCCCACTCGAGCTCTGTCTCTCTCTCTCTCAAAAATAAACGAACATTACAAAAACTTTTAAGACAATCCTTTGAGATAATAGAAACCTCTTTACAGTTGAGGGCACTGTAGCCCATTGGTGTTTTCTACACAACTGTAGGATTTTGTACCTTCCCAAACGTGTGGGACAAAGTTTCTTATGCACTAGGTGTGGAAAACATAACACATGTTTCACAGCTGTTTCAGAGGATTTTATCAGCATTCAGAGGAGTCCACATGTTCCCCTTCCTATTTAACCAATCAAACCGCACAAATTTATGTGGCAGATCCAAAGAACAGATTTTTCATACATTATCTTAAATCGTAGCCACTTCCTGTGGATATATATTTCTTATACCCAATAGAGATATGAGGACATCAAAGCACAGACAGGTCAAACACTAAAAATAGGAATATGCCTAGAGAAACATAAAGTGGATGGAGGTAAGGGTTTTAACTGGGCAAATTAAGGGGTGCCTGGCTGGGTCGGTTGGTAAAGCATGCAACTTGATTCCGTGGTCGTGAGTTCAAGTGTCATGCTCCACAGATCAGCATACAGCTTACTTTAAAAAAAATTTACTCGATATTAATTGTTTAAGTGAATGGCTGGGTTGAAAGAGGAGCCGTATATTTCTGACTTGATCCCAGGACAGTTCATGCGTTGCCAACCAAAGTGAAGAAAAATCAGGAGGAGGAACAGACTCGAGGTTGCAGATGAAGTCCTGGGAAGTCTCGTCCGTGATTTATGGCTGCAAGTGGGTCCTGTGCTGGCCGCTGGCATCAGAGGCATTGGTATCTACTCCTACTTGTTTGGGCAGTGGCGGATGCTCTGAGGTAGTTGAGGGAAACATTTGGGGGGAGGGGGCTGGAAGGGTCTGAGGAGTCTGGAGAGAGCACAGCAAGCCAAAAGAAGGTTGGACCTAAGCTGATTTCTCTGCCGTCCTCCCCCCCCCCCCACCAGTAATTCAAAGTTCAGATCAGCTGTCTTTGTTTCCTATGTTCACTCAGTATCTTGCATTCACACTAGGCGCATCGTCCCTCAAGCTGCTTCCTGAAATCATTTTTACCAGACACCTCCAATCCTTACATTACTTGCCTTACATTCTGTCTCACCTCCGGTCAGTCTTGCCTCTGCTCCCACTCCATGTGTGAACATCACTGACAAAGTTCAACAAATCAGCCCCTAAATTGCCCAGTCTTATGGTTAATCTTCCTCCCGAAGTCATCAAACATTGTTGACCAATTTTTTTTAATTTTTCTTGAAAACTCTCTTACTTCAGATTCTTTTTCCTTTTTAGCTTATTTATTTATTTGAGAGAGAGAGAGTGAGAGAGAGAGAGAGAGAATGAGCAAGGGAGGGTCAGAGAGAGGGGGAGAAAGAGGGAGAGAATCCCAAGCAGGCTCTGTCCTGTCAGCACAAAGCCCTGCACGAGGCTCAGATTCATGACCTTGAGATCATGCCCTGAGCCGAAAACTAGTCAGACGCTTAACCAATGAGCCACTCAGGCATCCCCAGATTCCTTATAATAAACTTGATTCAATGGATTCCCACTGAGTGCTTAAAACTTTTTAAAAATACCCTGTAACAGTAAGAGCTCAACATGCACCAGGTCCTGTGCACTGAGCCCTGTGATACACCATGCTCTGCATCAACAGTCTCTGTGCTCAGAAAACCAGCATTCCAGGGAATTTTACTACTTATCTCACAATCATCCCTCACAAGAAAAAGTCCAAACTTACTAGAATGCCTCACAGAGATTTGCTGACCTGGCCAGGACTTCCTTTAGCCTTGCCTTCCAGGCTGCGTGGCCTCAGGCAAGCTCTTAGCTCCCACCAGGTCAGGCGTTCCCAGCTACTATGGTTGTTCCCTGCTCTCTACCTTCCTGGCCTGTAGATCTGCCTCAGGTGCTAGGAAAATAAGCTTTAGGCACTTTCAAAACAAAAATAACCAAAAACAAGCTGATTACTGTGGCAATTTGCTTCAAAGGATCATCTGCTTAAAGGGGAAATGAAATGGGCAGCAAGAACCATAGGTGAGTTTCAGAATGTGATGCTCCCTAGACATGTTGTCCTTCTGTGATTTTCTCTGGGTTCTCCACCTTCCACGCCTCACAAAGAATTTTGGGAAATTTCTTCCACTTTTTGGATCCAACGAATTTTGTATTCATTTTCTCTATTGTTTTTGTGATATCAAAAGTTAAGCTTCAATGCCCAAAAAGTGGTTAGTCTCCACTTTGCTTACTTCCTATTGTAACTAACATTTTCCTTCTATACAGGTTTTTTCTATAAGCAGTCTTCACACGTACTTCACGCAGAGCACAACAGAGGGCTTGAACTCATGACCCTGAGATCAAGACCTGAGCTGCAATCAAGACCTGGACACTTAGGTGACGGAGCTCCCAAGTGCCCCTCTAGACAGATATTTGAAACAGTATTTCATTCATCCCCTGACCCAGCCCGCAGGTCAGTCAATGCAGGTCCTGAGGGAGGGAGTGAGAACTGGGGGGCAGGGGGCACAGAGAATGGAGGCAAGACAAAGTTTCTGATCAAGCCTCAGTTTATTGAAAAAAAACCATTCATCTTCTAAAGAGCAGAAAGCACAGGTCAGTTGCTAAGAAACAGGGTCACGTGAAGGGGCTAGGGTGCCCTGGCCCGCGGA